>JACDNR010000378.1:0-51039 GCA_013421045.1 Propylea japonica | reverse complement strand
TCATCCCTAATTTAAGATCACTTTAAACTTTAAAAAGTTTAGACCCATCTGGAACCGGGAGAATGAACATGTTTTAAATTCTACTATCGAGCTACTTAATATTCTTCTTGCATTTTTTTTTCGGTTCTGGCCCCAGCTTAAAATATTCAGTATTCAGAAGAGCATAAACCTACGCTTGTTATACCATGAGAAAGGCTGCACTTTACCTGAATGAAACCAAAATATATTGAATCGATTATTATCCATACAAATATGGAATATCCATGGAAATCATTCCAGATCCAATATTAGATAAACGTTTTTTTCTTTTCTATGTTTGTTCAATTTAATTGACGAACAGTGACGATTCTTCTATGGTTTTGAAACAATGATGGCAGTCATTTGGACATTTATTCATGAAAACATATTACTGAATTTTATCGACAAATCCGAAAAATTTTTCTTCCGAGAATTTGAAATAAAAATATAATTTGAAGAGATATACAGTGGAACTTCCCTATAACGAAAGCGCTAAATCCGCCAAAAAAGAAATCGTTATAAAGAAATTTCGTTATAGAGAAAATTTGTTACTATAGTCGGCAATGTCGCGGTCGACTTCACTGATAATTTAAGTTTATCATTCAAACTTAAGCACTTCCTTTCAAACATCTTTGTACAACTTTCACACTAGCGTAATGGTTTAGATTGAAACCAAACAGCCAGGGGTGTATTTAAAACTGTTTCAGGAGGATCTCTCTGACCCGCCGTAATGATTTAGTTTAAGGTTGGGATTTATTATGTACGTTCGGAAAAAACCCACCCTTATACCTTCTTACCAACACCCATTCAAAGAGTGATGTTCTTTGATTATTTCGTTATAGAGATAATTACTTCGTTTTAGAGGGTGTTTTTAACATGGAATTTGGATTCAAGGTGCAATGTCTTGTACGAAATTCCTTATACAGACGTTCGTTATAGGGAAGTTTCACTGTATTTCGAAAAGTATAGAATAATGCTCTTACTTACCTTTATAAAATAAAAACACGAAAACTACGATTAACAGTTTTTCGACAAACATGTTGTATTCCAACATATATTGTGAAAATGATTCTAACGAAAGCCAATTAAATTTTTTATACGAAATATTCCACGGAAGATAAGAAATTGCCTAAACTTCGATAGTGAAAGTATTCACATACAATTTCACATTCTAGACTGATTACTGGTGGAAAATTCAGATACTGATAATTTAATTTAAGTTTTGTTGAATATGATGAATACCTTGATTTAATTGCTTCAATTAAATTGTTAATGTTCTTCCTGGATTAATTTATCCAGTTCGATTTTTTTTTAACCAGATGTTCAAACGAAGGGTGAAATATTTTATTTTTTTTCAGTTATTCACAAAGCTATGAGAGGGATGACGTTTCTCAGTAGCCAATATGAAAGCTTGCTTGGTATTCTATGGATAGTCTTAGTACTTGTCTCAGGTGAGTTAAAAAAGGGAATATATTGTTCATTTCATGAAAACATTTTTTCCGTCGACCCCAAAATAAAAGGCGATTCAAATATGTACGAAATTGAACATTAATGACCCGTTTTAATGTTCAATTTATGCTATTTTACTGTACAATTGTCATGAACGACCGAACACAAAGCATTCAGAAGCAATATGAGTAATGTCACAACTCTACTGAACATCAAAATTTATAATATGTCAAACCTATGTCTTTTGAGAAATAAGAATGTATTGCAATCAAGAATTATTCTCAATTCATAATCAGGTCGACTGAAATGTTAGTGATCAACTCGTTTATTAATCGCTGTCATTAAGAAACTAGTTGATTATGAATTATTTTTATATCCCTACTGAAGATGATAGTTTTTTCAATTATTCTTTGTTTTTACATCACCTACCAAATTCGGAAATAAGAAAAAACATCTATATTTTATTAAAACAATTTATTTTCAATGTTACATCAGATCAGTTTCTAATAAGTAGGGTCGTTTGTCCCTCAATGTAAACCTACAGTCTGTTTCCATATATTTTTTTTGGATTTTTGTCGAATCATTTTACTAACACTTTTCTGCAAGTTTGAATTGCTTTCACTGGATTCTTCAGACATAACTTTTTCATCTTCTGGTTCGTTTGCTTCATCAAGATGATGCTCCTGGCACCAGCATGGTCCAAAGTCTCAAAATCTAGGTCATTTTGTGTGAGGACAACCATGGTATTGTATCGTTCTCATTTTGTCTGTCTTTGTATAGCTGCACTGTTTTCTTGAGAGAATTCACCCAGGACTTTGCTGCAGTGTTTTAAGGCCATTAGGGTCCAATAAAATCCTTTGAATATATGCTTTATCCTTGGATAATTCTCGAGTAAAAGATTGATAGCTTCCCGCTGTTCAGCAGGTATTTTCATCAAGACATAATACGATTATCGTCATTTTGTTTCCAAGAAAAAAACTTCATGTTTTTTATCATCATTATCAGATAAACTATTCTCTTCTTTATCTTTCTGAATGACACTTCATTTGAATTGTGTGGTGTCTGTCAAATCAATGTGATAGGTAGTCCCTCCTGATGTATCACCTTCACTTGAACCGACTGTAGAAATCTCGTATGGTTCTAAAGTGCCCAATTTGGTGCATCAGTTGAATAATCACTAGAATCGTCTGTATTTACTGGTGTTTCATGTTCATCTGTATTGTGACTTTCACTAAAATCATGTGCTAGAACTCTCGTAGTGTACTTCAGTGCTCCATCTGGTTCCTCCTTGGTAGGCTCACGAGGTTTTTCTGTATTCGCTGGTGTTTCAAACGTTTAAAGTATTGTGACCTTCACTAGAATCATGTGTAGAACTCTCGTGGGGGGCTGCAGTGCTCCAATCTGGTTCTTCCTTGGTAGGCTCACGAGGTTCTTTCTTCTGTATTCCGCTGGTGTTTCAACGTTTGAAGTATTGTGACCTTCACTAAAATCATGTGTAGAAAACTCTCGTGGGGTCTGCAGTGCTCCAATCTGGTTCTTCCTTGCTAGGCTCACGAGGTTCTTTGTATTCGCTGGTGTTTCAACGTTTAAAGTATTGTGACCTTCACTAGAATCATGTGTAGAACTCTCGTAGGGTGCTGCAGTGCTCCAATCTGGTTCTTCCTTGGTAGGCTCACGAGGTTTTTCTGTATTCGCTGGTGTTTCACGTTTAAAGTATTGCGACTTTCACTAGAATCATCTGTAGAACTCTCGTAGGTTGCTGCAGTGCTCCAACCTGGTTCTCCTTGGTAGGCTCACGAGGTTCTTCTGTAATTCGCTGGGTTTCAACGTTTAAAGTTATTGTGACCTTCACTAAAATCATGTGTAGAACTCTCGTGGGGTGCTGCAGTGCTCCAATCTGGTTCTTCCTTGGTAGGCTCACGAGGTTCTTCTGTATTCGTTTGTGTTTCAACGATTAAAGTATTGTGACCTTCACTAGAATCATGTGTAGAACTCTCGTAGGGTGCTGCAGTGCTCCAACCTGGTTCTTCCTTGGTAGGCTCACGAGGTTTCTTCTGTATTCGCTGATGTTTCAACGTTTTAAGTATTGTGATTCACTAAAATCATGTGTAGAACTCTCGTGGGGTGCTGCAGTGCTCCAATCTGGTTCTTCCTTGGAGGCTCGCGAGGTCTTCTGTATTCGCTGGTGTTTCAACGTTTAAAGTATTGTGACCTTCACTAGAATCATGTGTAGAACTCTCGTGGGGTGCTGCAGTGCTCCAATCTGGTTCTTCCTTGGTAGGCTCACGAGGTTCTCTGTATTCGCTGGTGTTTCAACGTTTAAAGTATTGTGACCTTCACTAGAATCATGTGTAGAACTCTCTTGGGGTGCTGCTGTGCTCCAATCTGGTTCCTTCCTTGGTAGGCTCACGTGGTTCTTCTGTATTCGCTGGTGTTTCCAACGTTTTAAAGTATGTGACCTTCACTAGAATCATGTGTAGAACTCTCGTGGGGTGCTGCAGTGCTCCAATCTGGTTCTTCCTTGGTAGGCTCACGAGGTTTCTTCTGTATTCACTGGTGTTTCAACATTTAAAGTATTGTGACCTTCATAGAATCATGTGTAGAACTCTCGTAGGGTGCTGCAGTGCTCCAATGTGGTACCTCGTTTTTGAATGTTCACGAGGCTCTTCTGTATTCGCCGGTGTTTTCACTTTTAAAAGTATTGTGACCTTCACTAGAATCATGTGTAGAAATCTCGTAGGGTTCTAAAGTGGCCCAATTTGGTGCATCCGTTGAATGATCACTAGGTTCTCTCTATTTACTGGTGTTTCATCTTTAAAATTGTTTCCTTCACTAGAATCATTTGTAGAACTCTCGTAGGGTGCTACAGTGCTCCAATCTGGTTCCTACTCGTTCGAATGTAGACGCGATCTTCTGTATTTGCCGGTGTTTCATGTTTTAAAGTATTGTGACCTTCACTAGAATCATGTGTAGAAAATCTCGTAGGGTTCTTAAAGTGGCCCAATTTGATGCATCTGTTGAATGATCACTAGGTTCTTCTCTATTCACTGGTGTTTTATCTTCATAATTATTGTGACCTTCACTAGAATCATGTGTAGAACTCTCGTAGGGTGCTACAGTGCTCCAATCTGGTTCCTCGTTCGAATGTAGACGCGATCTTTCTGTATTTGCCGGTGTTTCATCATGTTTTAAAGTATTGTGACCTTCACTAGAATCATGTGTAGAACTCTCATAGGGTGATACAGTACTCCAATCTGGTTCCTCCTTGGTAGGCTCACGAGTTCTCTTCTGTATTCGCCGGTGTTTCATGTTTTAAAGTATTGTGACCTTCACTTGAATCATGTGTAGAACTCTCATAGGGTGCTACTGTGCTCCAATCTTGTTCTTCCTTTGTAAGCTCACGAGGTTCTTCTGTATTCGCAGGTGTTTCAACTTTTAAAGTATTGTGACCTTCACTAGAATCATGTGTAGAACTTTCGTAGGGTGCTACAGTGCTCCAATCTGGTTCCTCCTTGGTAGGCTCACGAGGTTCCTCTGTATTTCTTGGAATTTCATCCTTTGAAGTACTGTGACCTTTATTTGAATGTACTATTTCTTCTGAGGATGAAGAAGAAGATATGAGTCGCCGCTGCTGTCTTCGTCACTGTTTTTTCATTTGTCTGCTTGTGATTGTATTTAGTGCCCTCATGTTTTACCATTCCACCAACGATTAACTTTCCTTCATTGTAGCTACCACCGATGATTATGATGTTTGTGTTTATTCTTCTTTCCGGTCAGAATGGTCAATAATTTTTCTTCTTGTGCCTCTTTCGGCAATTTTCCAAATAATTTTTATCCTTTAGGGATAATTTTATGCCTTCTGTTATTGCCAATACGAAGCCAAAAACAAATGTGTTTTCGATAATATCATCCTTGGAAACCTTGACCTTTTTTATGTTTTTTCGAATGACTCTTTCTTGTATGGTGTGAGTTTATATTCGAATTATGTGAGTTTATATTCGAATTATGGTTAGCTTGAAGGTGGATATTCCGAGGATGCCCCCATGGTAAGATTGAGATTTCTGTTCGTACCTGGATTCTTACAGTGTTGCCAATCGAACGTGCAGTGAGGTAAGGCCTTTGGCCGTTGTTTTTCGGCGAAATACATGCCAAATCTTTCATTCCGGATCTCCCCAACTAAATTTAGCATTTTGTTATTGTCGCAAGCGCCCTTTTTGAAATTTTCCCAAGAAGAGCATTGGGTGCCCCAAAAACCGTTTCTATTGACTGCCTCCGTCCAATATTCGTAACTGCGATGATGACGGCAGTAATCTAAAAGAAACGACAAGAATAAGAGGGTTGACGTCCCAATACTCTCAATCTTTACCAACAAAATAGGGCCAAGCTTCAACTGCACACCCTGGCTGATGGTTTCCACCATTGACAAAAACGTCAACATCACCATATGGGTCACCCACGCCCATACCATAAGCCATCTGTGTGAATTGCTACTACTACTTTTGCATCTCCTCGTTCAAGGACGAACCCTCGTCCTTGTTCAAAAATACAGACTTCTCAGCGTCCAGAGCAGTTATTCTGCCCAATCGAAAACCTGTGAGTTGCGTGAGGTAGCTTCCGATAGATGCGGCAACGTGGCAGCCTAGTGAATGGGCAACGATGTGATAGTCGCTGTATTTGAAATTCTCCACAAGTGCCAAATTGACCATGAATGTCGCAATAATTTGACCTGCAAAAAGTGCCTCATATGATTGGAAGCTATCTCTCTGCACTTAAGAGACTCAAAAGGTCGAAACAGCTATCTGCGGATGCGTCACAAGACAATAAGCAATTTTATGAACTTCTACCTACCTTCAGAACCGATTTTCTCTGCCAAATCGGAATTATTCAGCAATTATTCTTATCCCAGATAATTTCGATCACCTGCTTGTCCACGTATCTCAAATATGCTTTGGACAAATCCTGGTACCATTTTTGGGTGGAAATTCTCATCCGGTCCGTGTAAAAGAACCATTTTTTTCTGTGTCGGAAGCAATAAACCTTTTCTGGTTGGTAGTACAACTTTTTCACCATTTGTTGAATTAGAAAATATTTGGGTTCTTCATTATGTTGAACTGAGTCTTCGGAAATAGAAAGAAATTAATTATAATTAGATGAAGAGATTTTTTCCGAGAGGACATCGTGCTATAGTTTTGCCCAAATGTCTGTAACTTCCGAGAGTGTGTGGTCTGAAATTGATTCACCATGTAAGGGTACATCTTCCCGAGCGAACTAGAGTCGCTCTAGTCAGCCTTTACCCCTCCAAATTCTTTCTTGTCGACTATCACTTTGTAAACCCAATCGTGACTCGTGCAAAAAAAGTACGTACAGTCTTGGTGGTGTTTTGCCTATTGCCGACGGGTAGCTCTATGTCCAGTGATTCTATGGACACTTATAAGATGAAATGGATGAACAGTTATCATAACTGCTTTTTATTTTTCCGAGAAAGTATCGACACTATCGAAATTTTGCAGGAGACTTTTTTTCTCCAGAATTGAATGGGAAACCATAGAGAATTTTATTTTTCGAAATCTATCACACGGATACAATTTTCGAACGAAAATCATAGGGAGTTGTTATTTTCATCAACCCCTAATATTTTACATTTGTTTACAGACATCCTGTATACTTTCACGGTATTTCTTGATCTATAATTCGCATCAGAAGGAAGAGAATCAATAATTTCAAGAACATATTCAAATTTCCGTAGAAATATTAGTTCTATTTACCAGAAACTGGAAAAAAATCGATCAAAATCATGCGCAAATTTCGGCAATAACAGACTTTTGCGCAAACCATAGCCTCTGTTCCCCTAGAACCAAACTCGCACTAAAAAGTATCTTTATATTTTCAGAAAAATAATGAAAAACTTACCTGAAAGTGCTAGGCAGAACGACACTTGAACTAAAATAAGACGCAATATTATCATGACTGATCTGGTCAAAGTGATCGCATATTCGTTTCGCAAGTCTTTTTGATAGCGAAAAAATCGAGCGCAAATATCGTACAGTCAATAGCCCGTCAGAAAACAATCCAAGCCGATGATTGCTTCTTAGATCACAATGACCATTCGAAAAAGTTATTATGTATCATTTTTTCCACTTAACGGTATTGAAAACGATTGAATGGTTTGGATGATTATTGGTTATTGCTGGTCATATTAGGTAACGATAATTTGACAAAGGCGCTGAAGTGGAATCAGGAGTTTTGAGCCGCCTGTTCGTCCTATTTTGGCCTCAAAGTACATAATTTTGTCAGATATCCTCAATTTTTCGGAGAACCAATGTCATCTGTAGAACCATATTTTCCTGTCCAAGACCCAAAAGTCTCTAGAATCACGTACGAATCTGATGGATGGGAGTTCTCTACAATCACCTTTTTGCCCAGAGTTAGGGGATCTCTATAATCAATGTTCATGTCTTAGTAACAATGTTTTTGTTCAAGAACCTCTAGAATCAATGTTCTCGTTGTAGAACCAGAAGAACTCGATATTTATGGTTTTTTTACGGAAATTTGATGATCTCTAAAATCAATGTTCTTGTCCAAGAATCAAGATTTATCTGCAATCGATGTTCCCGTTGAAGAGCCAGAATAATTCTATTATCATCGTTTGTCTCCATGAATTAGATGATCTCTATAATCAATGTTCATGTTTTAGTACCAATGTTTTTGTTCAAGAACCACAAGTTCTCTAGAATCAATGTTCCCGTTATAGAACCAGAAGAACTCGATATTTATCGTTTTTTCACGAGAATTAGATGATCTCCAAAATCAATGTTCTTGTCCAAGAATCCAGATTTATCTACAATCGATGTTCTCGTTGGAGAACCAGAATAATTCTTTTATCATCGTTTGCCTCCATGAATTAGATGATCTCTATAATCAATGTTCAAATCCTAGAGCCAAAAGTTCTCTACAATCAATGTTCTCGTTGTAGAACTCGATAGTAAACGTTTTCGCCCGCGAAAACCATTATTTCTATAATCAATGTTCTGGTCCAACAGCTTAGAGTTCACTAAACCAATTTTCTCGTTGTAAAACCTGAAGTACTGTATTATTATAAGTTTTTTCGTGAATTAGATGATCTCTATAATCGATGTTCTTGTCCAGGAGCCCAAAGTCTCTACAATCAATGTTCTCGTTGGAGAACCAGAAGAACTCGATATTTTGTTGTTTTTTGTCCAAAATTAGATGATCTCTATAATCAGTGTTCTGGTCCGAAGACTAAAAGTTCTCTACAATCAATGTTTCGGTTTTAGAACCACAAAACTGGATAATCATAGTTTTTGTCCTGAGAATTAGATGATCTCTTTAAATCAATGTTCTTGTCGAACAACCAAAAGTTCTCTACAATCAATGTTCTCGTTGTAGAACTCGACAGTAAACGTTTTCGTACAATCATCTTTATAATAAATGTTCCTCTCAAACAGCTCAAAGTTCTCTACAACAAATTTCTCTTCAGAATTATTATAAGTTTTTTTCGTAAATCAGATAATCTCTATACTCCATGTTCTTGTCCAAGAGCCAAAAGTTTTCTACAATCAATGTTCTCGTTGGAGAACCAGAAGAACTCGATATTTGTCGTTTTTGTCAAAAAATAGATGATCTCTATAATCAGTGTTCTTGTCCAAAGAACTAAAAAGTTCTCTATAGTCAATGTTTCCGTTGTAGAACCAGAAAAACTGGATAATCATCGTTTTTGTCCGAGAATTAGATGATCTCTATAAATCAATGTTCTTGTCGAACAACCAAAAGTTTCTCTACAATCAATGTCTCGTTTGTAGAAACAGAAGAACACGATATTTATCGTTTTTGTGAAGGATCAGAAATCTCTATAATCATGTTCTCCTAAAGAACCAAGAGTTCTCCAGAATCAATGTTCTTGTTGGAGAATAAGAAGAACTCTATAATCATCGTTTTTGACCGAGAATTGAAGGATCTCTATAATCAATGTTCTACCCCGAGATCAAATATTTGTGTTCGATAAGCATTGTTCTTGTCCACGAATAAGGTTTTCCCTAGAATCAACGTTCACTATAGAGACCCAGGTAATCTTAGTACTTGTACCTAAATCAGATGATCTCTATAATCATATTTCTACAAAATCAGCCGAAAGTCTCTGTTCTCTGTAATCAATGTTTCTTGTTAGGAAACAAGTATGTAAAAATGATATTTTTCCAGGTTGCTCCGGTAATCCAGATGCGAAACGACTATACGACGATCTTCTCTTCTGTCGAATTATAACAAATTGGTACGGCCGGTCGTCAACGTCAGCGATGCTCTGCAGGTCAAGATCAAGCTCAAACTTTCTCAACTCATCGATGTTGTAAGTTAATCCTAAACCATAAAATATCTATACGTGGCTAAATCTAAAGTGGCGTAAGGAACAGTAACAAAACCCGGAATCTTCATGAATCTTGCGGTAGGTGTTTATATTGTTACTAGCAGACCGCAGACCAACAGACGTTGTGGCTGTATACACAAAAATTCATTAAATTCGATCCAGCCGTTTAGTTGCAGAGTAGAAGAATAACCTAAATACGACTACAGCGCCTTCTGTTGATCTGATTTGTGATTATAAACATACGGAGATCAGGCAATCAAAATACATTCATACATTCCTCACACTCTCGGTAACTTCTCCTACCCGCCTAGTGCCTACCTCGGAGACCTGCCATATCTTTTGATGTATTCATCATAATGAATGATGTAAAAGGCAATTTCGTTCTAAATTAAATACTGGGTCTGAACGACGTATTTAATTGGATAAGGATCAATAGCGTATTCATAAAAAATACTCCCAAATAATGCATAATTTCGAGAAACATTCGGAAAACTTTAAAGGTGATACCGAGTAAACCTTGAAAGATAGATATAATGCTATCGGCGGACTTTTTTGTAAAATTATTGAAGAGGTACATTTCTGTCATACATTGTTTCCATGTACGTCTTACGGTTTTCGCAGCGCACCTGAAAAAGCTGATCATAGCTAATTTTGGTACTCATATTTTTTATCATTGAAGTTATAGTAGGTTTTCTTAATTTTCTTCTCGGGTAAAAGTATAGCCTATGTTACTCAGGGATAGTGTAGCATTCTAAGGGTGAAAGATTATTGAAATCGGTCAAGTAGCTTATGAGTTAACTCGTATCAAACCCACAAACATACAAATCTTCCTCTTTACCTATAATACTAGTATAGATAGAATTGAGCAACAATACAATACAGAATTCTTCTGAAGTATGACATGCTGTATCCTTAGAATTTCGCAAATTTGAATGAATTAAAATGGATCGATGAACAAGTGACAAGGTTTCTCTAACCTGCGCTTTTCACGGATTTAATTTCCTAGATTTCCATTACGTGCACAATGGATTCGATCAGAATACATTTTAAGACCTCGTTTATGCTGAACACTTTTCCATCGCGTAAACTACCCTAGACGGTTTTAAGATAAGAATAGATAATGATTCTTTAATGACCACGCTGTTGAAGTCCATCAGCACTGATTACAGCACCCTAGCAGTGGCGGCTCGTGAGATTTCAATCACAGAGGCGGCCCGAGACCACGCAACTAACAAATCATTTATTTCGGACATTGGCCTTGCTTGTCGAGGTGTCTTAATTACTTGAGTAATGAAAATTTTTATCATCGTAAGGCATTTTACTGAATTTATTATTCAAAATAAAAGCTACAGGATCTTGCGTTTCTTCAAACGTCACTACTTGCATTATAATTCTCACTTCTTGTTTCCGTTTCCATCTTTCTTGCTGAAATATTAAAAATCTTACCTACAAACTTTCCGAAAAATTTAAAAACCACAAACCGCACGCTGAGAAGGATTAATACTTCGTTAAAAAAAGGGAAATAATCAAAGCAACATCAGATCTCCATCCACGATCGCCGGGGTTGATTTGGGACGATCGGACGTTCAGTTTCGGCTAAGCTCGTTCGCCTACAAGCGAAAATAATGCCACGAGCCGGGTCTCCGACACGTGATCTACAGCTTGAATTTTGAGTGGTTCACGCACGCACGTTCATTTGAAGAAGTTTGTAATTTTACATTCTAACGAATCTCGACTAGTGGAGGCGAGCTTCCTCCGCTAAGCGGTTTGCCTGCTATCCGTTCTCTGTATTGTGTGTTGCGGATATGTATGAATGTTTTAGATCGCTGAGTAATAAACATATGTTTTTATTACTTTGAGATTGGACAGAAGATAGAATGATGGCAATAATACATATATAGAAATGTGATTAATTTTCATTCGAACTTGAATTTAAAATTGAATGAAATGCAGTGGAATTAGGGAAGTCCCGGCCTCCTCTGCACCACTCACTGAGCAGCCGCCATTGAAGAATAGATAATGATTCTTTAATGACCACGTTGCAAAAGTCCATCAGCACTGATTACAGCACTCTAGAAGTTGATTTCGCCACTCATGGAAGATGGAAGTCAGTATCGCCGTTAATAAGAGGCTCTCGCAAAAAATCGAGGTTAAATTTTTCTTATCAAAATGCGATAGAACATGATGGCCAATGTTACGGTAACCTAAATTCTCGGAGATGGAAGTTTATGGCATTTGGGAGTTTCCATAAACAGATTGGTTATACGCTGATGAATATTTGATGGTTTCTGCTGCGAACTTGTTTGGGGCCGAGCTCACAGGAAGAAGTAAACATAGAGATTGCCCCTAGGTGTGAAATCATAGATAGGATATATGGTATGAATAGTACTGCATAATGCCTTATTTGACCATGTTTGTGATTTGAACTGATGCGCATCACTTCCAACTGATGTTGCTTTCTGAAAAAATCAGTTTAATTTCCACAATCACTTCAGAATCATAACAATGACATAACCTAACATTTTTCTCAAAGTTTCCATTTTACTTCTAAACATAACGGATAGGAAATCATTATCCTCGGTTTTTATTGCTAGTAATGAATTATTCATATTACTTTTAGAATTTCCTTCCGAACTGATTTCAAAACCTTATCGCATTGATTGTCACCTGAAAAAGGCGTGTTCTATCTTTTGACTTATTGGTTATCCTTAAAAACTAACATAACTAGCAGACCCAACAGATGTTGTTCTGTATACACAAAAATTCATTCAATTCGATCCAGCCGTTTAGTTGCAGAGTAGATGAATAACCTAGATAACGACTACAGCGCCATCTGCTGATCTGATTTGTGATATAAACATAGTGGAATCAGGCAATCCAAAATACATTCATACATCCCTCACACTTCGGTACCTTCTACCCGCCTAGTGCCTACCTCGGAGACGCATATTGGTGCGATTTCATCTTCAACCTGCCATATCTTTTGATGTGTTCATCATAATTGAATGATGTAAAAGGCAATTTCTTCTGAATCAATACTGGGTATGAACGACGTATTTAATTGGATAAGGATCAATAGCGTATTCATAAAAAAAATACTCCCAAATAATGCATAATTTTGAGAACATTCGGATACCTTTGAAAGGTGATACCGAGTAAACCTTGAAAGATAGATATATGCTATCGCGGATTTTTTTGTAGAACTATTAAAGAGGTACCTTTCCGTCATACATTGTTTTCCATGTACGTCTTTACGGTTTCTGCAGCGCACCTGAAAATAGCTGATTTTTGGTACTCATATTTATTATCATTGAAGTTATAGTAGGTTTCCTTAATTTCTCGGGTGAAAAGTATAGCCTATGTTACTCAGGGATAGTGTAGCATTCTAAGGGTGAAAGACTTATTGAAATCGGTCTAGTAGCTTATGAGTTAACTCGTATCAACGCCACAAACCCACAAATCTTTCCTCTTTATAATATTAGTATAGATTTCTGAATACTTACGGTTACAATATTTGCGTATCACACCTGTTGGCTCGCTAAAATCCCGAATCAAAGTTGTCCTAGAAACCATTTCCGTCGTGAAAGAACCAAATCTTCATCCATAACCATTCGTTTCCTCAATTCAACAGATATTGGGGGCATAAAATCCCGAAGATAAACGATCACATAATAATGATGATGCTACTCCCACACACCAGGAACATACGAAACTCGAAAATAACAGCCCTGAAAATGATGTAGTTACATCGGAACTGGTTGTGCTTTATTAAATTGGCGGGCCATAAATACTTGTGAATCCTTATTACCCTCTAAACATAGCTGTGGAGGAAAAATGCCATCATTTTACGTCTCAAGTCTCAACGTTTTACAACCTCTTCTTTTGTCCTCTGTGTTCTTGCAATTGCAACGCCATTACGTAGATCGCAGATTATTATCTATGGCCATTATTTGGAGCGCATAGAATATCAACTTGTATTCAATTAGAGTTGGGTCATTATTTCTATGCGAATTTCAGTTCATTTTCGTCATAAACCATCGACTGAAATAGAAGTAAACGATTTTATTCAAAAGAACAGTTTAGAATGTAGTTTTCTGACTGTTTTGAAGTTAGGTTAGGTTACACAGTGTAACAATGTTAGGTGCGAACAAAATAATAGGGTGAATTCAATCAGAACGTCATGAATTAACTGTATGGAGAACATTGTTTCTAGTTTTTTGACCGTTTATGTATATATTGTATTTTTACAGAATCTCAAGAATCAAATTATGACAACAAATCTCTGGGTTGAGCAGGTGAGACACAATAAAACTAATATTTTACATGAATTCCTCATCAATAATACAAAACTTAGTACAAGTAACATCTGCGCGAACAGTTTCGTTCAAAAACCACTTAAATGCGCATGCCCATTCTGAAAACTAAGTCACCTTTGAAAATTTGCGCATGCGCGTTGGAGCTCTTAACTATATCGATGTAATTTTGAATAGATTTCGATTATTTCGTTGTGGATTTTTCGCAAGTGAACTTCTGAAGCATGAAATTTTGTTTTTCCAGATATGGTACGACTATAAACTTCAATGGGACCCAAAAGAATACGGTGGCGTCGAAATGCTACACGTTCCTTCCGATCACATTTGGAGGCCAGACATTGTCCTCTACAATAAGTGAGTAAAAAAATCAAAACAGAAAAAACATTTTCGTAAATAACATAGTTCTAGCTTTTCTCGTGAAACAGTTCTCTTATAGTCCGTTCACGAAGTTTGAGCGCATAGTAGGCGTTTGTTTATTCATCTGAAGTTCGCAGTATTTGCTGTCATAACGTAAAATAAAGTCAACGTTGCCGAATGTACCCGGCCTCGTCCGACGAGCTTCCGAGTTATCAAAGAACTCTATGCAATATTCTCAACATTGCGTATCAATCTGACAAGAAAATAAACAACATAACCGAAAATTTTAATATACAAAGTAGAATATGCCAAATTTCCATGGCCAACCGACGTCAAACTTTCGTGAACGGACTATACAATACCATTACCTCGCCTGATGATTACGGTGGCATTTGCAACGATGCCAGATCTCATTTTTTTTCTGGGATTCACATATGCTAACTTAACCGGTGTTCAAACATCAAATAACCTCAAATTTTCGACATTTCAGTGCTGATGGTAATTTCGAGGTGACGCTCGCGACCAAAGCGACCTTGAACTATACAGGGCGCGTCGAATGGCGTCCTCCCGCCATCTATAAATCGTCCTGTGAAATAGACGTTGAGTTTTTTCCATTTGACGAGCAAACTTGCGTCATGAAGTTCGGTTCTTGGACCTACGATGGATTCCAGGTAAGATCTGTCATTAGTTCTCGATTTCTGACGATCTGATTGGTGGAAAACCGAGTGACGTCACTACGCGTGCGATTCGTATTGGTTAGACTACGGTTGGAAGTGACGTTGACCTGGCAGTGTTGCCAGGTGACAAAATTTTATGTTGATTTACGGAATATTAGGTCTTTTTTTTGTCGCTTGACTTTTATTTTTTAATATCTGTTGGTTAGACTGCTGTTGAAAGAGACGTTGACCTGACAGTGTTGCCAGGTGACAAACTTTTATGGTGATTTAGGGAATATTCAGTCTTTTTCCTCGCTTGATCTTTTGGAAATCTCGTTGTGAAGATATTTGGTGAGTTTATATTGCATCTTCAATAAATTTAACTTTTTAGGTAGATCTTCGACATATGGACGAAACAAAAGGATCCAACGTTGTAGATATAGGAATTGATTTGACAGAATTTTATACCTCAGTAGAATGGGACATTTTGGAAATCCCAGCTGTGAGGTAAGCTATACCAAAGTTTTTTCTATTAATTGTATAAAATATCGTTCACGAGAGACTCTTTTTCCACTGATTCTCAACCTTCAACTATGTCCTAAAGTTAAGACTTTGCCGTCTATTCGGACAAGGAAATATTCGAGAGATTTAATGCTCTACGATTATGACGAAATGAACGACCAACTGCGAATAATGTTGTATTTCTCTAAAGTTTGATGTGCCTTATTCAAGCAGTATGATAGGCAACCTGAAGTACTCAAATGGAGTATTGCATGAAGATTAACGCACTGAGTATCTAATAATTAAATGCCTCAGGCTGTCCGTACTTACACGATTCGAGTTCTTAGGTTGCCTACCATACTGCGTGAATAAGAACACACCCAACTATAAGAGGCAGATAACAACATTATTCGCAGTTGATCATTCATTTCGTCATAATCGTACAGCGTTGTCATAGACGGCAAAGTTCTCTCTCTGATACATTGAATATTGGATGTTTTCATATGATGGTTTATCAATTATTATATGTATTTTTGCAGGAACGAGAAATTTTACACGTGCTGTGATGAGCCTTATCTTGATATCACTTTTAACATAACGATGCGACGGAAGACCCTTTTTTACACTGTCAACTTAATCATTCCCTGTATGGGTATATCCTTCCTAACCGTTCTTGTGTTCTACCTACCATCTGACAGCGGAGAAAAAGTAAGTACCTAGTCCTCAATCAATACTCACATTGTTAACATTAATATGATGAGTCCGTACTAAAGGGTTTTCCAATAAGAGGTGTTATTTTGAATAGCCCGCTATTTCAGTAGATGTCACGTTTGAAGCTGTCATTTTTTGACATTTGACAAGCAGAAACTACGCCATTAATAAAAATGGAACGATACACGCTTCAAGAACGCATTGAAATTATTAAAATTCACTATAAAAATGGTGAAAATTTGGCAGACGGTTCGTAAAACTCGAACATTTTTGGGTCGTCGTGAAGCACCTTGTCGAACCGCAATAAAGAAATTGGTGGAAAAATTCGAGCTGTTGGGACAAGTTAGTGATGTGAAGAATAAAACCCATGCACGTCGCTCAAGAACAGCCAAGAATATTGCTGCTGTGCCGAAGTGTTGAAGAAAACCCAAGTTTGTCCATTCCTCGTCGTTCTTTGGAATTAGGCATTCGACAAACGTCATTACACCGTATGTTGCATAAAGATTTGGGTCTTAGGGCTTATAAGTTCAGTTGGCACAAGAACTCAAGCCGATCATCAACGACGTCGTGTCTTTGCTGATTGGTTCGTTGAAATGCATGAAAATGATCCGAAATTCCATCGAAAAATCATCTTGATTGATGAGGCCCATTTCCACCTTGGTGGCTTCGTTAACAAGCAAAATTGTTGCATTGGGGCTCGGAAAACCCAAGAGTTTATGGTCCGGCGGAGTCATTGGCATTTTTCTTTGAATATCAAAATAACACCTCTTATTGGAAAACCCTTTACGAGTTCGTACTCTAAATGTTTCCATTTACTGTTTCAGGTCAGTTTGTCTATATCGATTTTACTATCATTGACTGTATTCTTCCTTCTGCTGGCCGAAATTATTCCACCAACATCACTAGTTGTGCCTCTACTGGGTAAATTTGTTCTTTTCACCATGATTTTAGACACATTCAGGTGAGTACACTTCCACCTTCCTTTCACACCAAACTTTCTGAATGTCTACAAATTCACTATTCGAATCTGTTGAACTTATTCGCGTTATTAGTGAAACGCACGAAAAAACAACCAATCCGGCAACATCGCGACTGATGTTTTTGCATTAATTATTGAATATACCTCAACTAAAATGCGTCAAGTCCTTAGGTAAATGTTCAAAGAGGATTTTCAAGCTGAAGAGAGGCAGTCCTTCTACAGGGTGCGGCAGCATAACTTCCTTTTTTTAAAACTCAATAAAACGCATTGTATGAATCAGAAAATTTTTATTCGTTTTTTATAATATAGGCACATACATAAAGTTTCATTTTACTCAGTTTTGAAGATAAAATCATGTAGGTGACGTCCCCCATTCTCCATACACTGAGTAACCGATTTCTGGCGTTTGTCATGACTCCAGCCAGTATAGCAGGCGTTATGTTGGCAATTTTTTCCTGGATGTTGTTCTTCAAATCTTGTAGGGTCCTTGGACGGTTCACATAAACACGAGATTTCAAAAAATCCCATAGAAAAAAGTCACAAGGGGTCAAATCGACAATTGCATCAAAGGCCTTTGCATTCACCTAAAGTCACAGTGTGGTGTGCAATTTCCTCAAGTGGAATTATTGGTCCCTGGTTCTTTGAGGAAAATGAAGTCACAGTGACAGTGAATTCGGACCGGTATCTAAACATGTTACAGGATTTTTTTCCCACATCCAAGAAGAAATTGCCAACATAACGCTTGCTATACTGGCTGGAGTCATGACAAACGCCAGAAATCGGTTTACTCAGTGTATGGAGAATGGGGGACGTCACCTACCTGATTTTATCTTCAAAACTGGGTAAAACAAAACTTTATGTATGTGCCTATATTATAAAAAACGAATAAAAATTTTCTGATTCATACAATGCGTTTTATTAAGTTTTAAAAAAAGGAAGTTATGCTGCAGCCCCCCGTATATTGGAAAAGGTAACTTGCAGGTGGACCATTTTTGGAACTTTGGAGGCAAATATCTTCTGAACTAAGATAGACCGCCACTTGTTCAGGCGACCAAAATGAATATAATGACACTAGAATCTGAACGATATCTGCTAATTCCAATGACTAATCAACACGAGTGCAATGATTTGTCAAAAAAAGAGACCTAACCTAAAAAACAACCTGTAAATCCATGAATTCCACGAATAAAACCAACAATGCCACATAAAAGCTAAACGTTGGAGAGTTGAAAGAAGATATACTCCACAATATCTAGTACATAACCTAAATATTTCACAAAAACCGCTCGTAAATCGCTCAATCAACCTGTCACGAGAAAAACGAGTGAAAAACAAAATTACTCCCCTTTTTACAGAACTGTTTTTAAGGACCGGAATGTCCAAAAGGAGCCGAAGCGTGTTTTGGTGTCTTCAATTATTTATTGCGTCCCTTTGGTAGTGGGTTTATTTTGAGTCACGCATTGCAGATCTCCTTTATACCGACCGAGGGTCTTTATCGCCTCGAGGTTTTGGGGTACTGATAGTGTTTGAACGTATGTTTTTTTTTATTCGATTGATTTTGTATGAGTTAGGTTAGGTTCGTCGTTAAACTTGGACGTTTTTGTTTCTTCGCTTTTCATTGGGTTTTGTTGATGCATTGTTTAGGTTAGGTTTGAATAATTGACAAAAAGGACCGGATTGTAAAAGGTTAGTTTACTGTGAAGTGTACAGTAAAAGTGCCTGATCCTTCCTGACAAAGTACATCTCATCATTGAAACTACCTACAGTTCGTTCACGAAAGTGTGAGCGCATAGTAGGCGTTTGTTTATTTATCTGAAGTTGGCAGTATTTGCTGTCATAACATAAAATAAAGTCAACGTTGCCGAATGTACCCGGCCTCGTCCGACGAGCTTGCGAGTTATCAGAGAACTCTATGCAATATTGGCAACATTGCGTATCAATCTGACAAGAAAATAAACAACATAACCTAAAATTTCTTCTTCTTCTCAAATTGTTCCAGTTCTCTCATATGCTTTCCCCCAATTGAGAGACCCTGGTAACCATGGAATCTAATCTAATCTAATCCCAGGGGAGTAGGAAACCTAAAATTTCAATATATACAGTCGAATATGTCAATTTCCATGGCCAACCGACGGCTCAAACTTTCGTAAACGGACTAGAGTGATGTATGATCAAAGATGTGAGGAAGAAGAAAGAACAGAGAAAGGAATACATCATCCAAAACTTCAAAAGAAAATACCGTCAAATGGTGTACAGATGGTTACAAAACCAAGATAGTGGAGTATAGGGGCCAAGAACCTAGTGTACACTTTCGTTAGGCCCCTATTGAAGTGTTTTTTCTGGCAGAAATACTTGCAAACGAAAGATACATAGGTAGAAAACTGAAAAAAACTATCAAGGGTGTGACATAGTCATTCATTCTGTCGTTCTGATAGGCGAGCTGCTATTAAAGCGCTGAACCACTACCTTACTAGAACACAAGGCCATGAAACAGAATGAGTGACGTCAGCATAGGTAGTCCATTCCGTATTTATTCACGCAATGTCATTTCTACAAAAATTATTGATCAATTTGGATTTTATTTTCCAACAAAAAAGAAAAATTATATTTTTCTTAGTAGGTAGGATCGTTGTTAATACAAGTACCAATTCGTGGTTATTTCGATATTCATTGAGGAAAAAGAAATATGAGGGATAGAGATAATAGTGTTTTTCGCAGTATAACTGGCAATTTTAAGTTCCCATCATCAGATTCCAGTTTTTTTGCCTTAATATTATTAAATAGTATAATAACGCTAAGTCTTCAGACACATACACTTTTATTTTAACAACTGGAATTTCTGATGACTAGTCCAAAAACAAAACACAGGTTTTTCTCCTTTGGCTTTCATCCAACCTTTTGGAGCAAAACTTTTGTAAAAGAATCAGCTCAAGTTGCGAATGACACGGCTGAATCATATTCTGAACAGGATTTGATGCAATGGCTGTCTCAAGATCTCGACATTCCACTTTAGATCGCTTGGATTGAGGAGATACTCTGGTATGAACATCTGATCTGCTTAGGTAGGACGGACAACCTGGCAATTTCGTTGGTATCGCTCCTAAAACGAATGGTAAAAGATATATAGAAGGCCAGCTGATTAATAACATTTTTTCAACCTATTTTCAACCTAGGAAACTTCAATGGAATTTCGACTTTTTGACCTGTGACTTCATGTGTGTAACTTGTAGATCTTTCTATAAATTCTGTTTGGAAATGTAGTTCGCAAACCTAGAACTTCTGAGTTTCAGGCAAAACAGTTGAATTTGCAATAATTAATACCTTACTGCTGTTACTGGAAACGAAATCTTACCTTTCAATTTCGTTAAACCAAGTTCTTTTAAGTTGCTCGTCTTTGGAAAACCCAAAGACTGCTACTTATGGTCCTTCTGTATAATTGCCCCTGCACTTGAGAACAGACCAATGAAATGGCATTTCAGCTGGAAAAATAGCGAGATTAGCATAAAACGAACCGAAACTAAAATCAAAATAACCTCGAACATGAAAAGCAAAACTTTTATGAACTAGAAGTAAAACAAATAAACTAGTGGAAAAATATAAAAAGGCCTTTTCCTTACCTGTTAAGAACTGATGTAACATCAAAACAAATAGAATTTTGAGCAATAAACTCCGAAAAACACTCACAATTCTGGGAAAAACGTAAACACAACATCAACTGTCACCTACAAATGATTGACTACTCAAACACTTCACCCCCCTACCGCTGTCATTCTGTTTCATGGCCTTGTGTTCTAGTAAGGTAGTGGCTGAACTCATATGTTATCGACTAAAAATTATGGTTCTCTGATCTCTTAAGCATATGCGTGACAGTAGTAGTTTTAAATGTCCACTTCCGATCGCCTCAAACTCACATTATGGCTCCATGGGTGAAGAGGGTGTTCATCCACATCCTTCCTAGGCTGTTGGTGATGAGGAGGCCACATTACCAATTGGACAGAAGAACGTAAGTATTCTCCTCATATCAAGATGTCAAGTTAGCTATCTGCTCAGAGTAAAAAGTAAACCTAGGGAGCCGGACTAGCATTTGTTAGTCCGGAGCCTGCGCTGCCAATCTGTCGCACATCTGTCAGAAGCTTCTTCAGGAGCTGGCTGAACAGGGAATTTTCCTCGGAATGGAGCGCGGAGTTGGGCCTGAGGTGGTCGAGGATTCTCATTAAGAGACCGTCCTCGCGATCTGAGGTCAATAGACTTCTGTTGCTGGAGAGGAAACAACTCGGTCTGGTGACTGGTGCATTGACTGGTCACCTGTTTAACAAACATTTGAAGAAAATGGGATTAACGAGCTTCTCCCTATGCCGGTGGTGCAGGAGCACTGATGAAACGGTTGAGCATATTATGTTCAACTGTGACAACTTGACTGAGTTAAGGTCAAACACCTAGGTAATCCAACACCTACTATTCCTATGGTGAGAGGGACCACTCCTGGCAGACTCCCGACATTTCTGTCTTTGTGTCTGTGGAGCTGAGTCTCTATAGAACGATGCGGGTGAACAATGGGCCACTAGGCCTCAGTTCGGCCGGAAGGCACCGCGCGAAGAAGAACCTAGAGATGCCTTCGCGCATTCGTTGACGCAGCCGAGTAGAATCTGTTGAACGCGAACAACATTCGACGTTGCGAACTTGTGCCGCACGTTTATTCCGTATTGGGATCATTAGTCTACGGCTCCCCTACTATGGTACTAACTACTGGAGTCTGCTATAGATAATTCTGTCAGTTTGGCAACATCGCTCTGTTATTGTTTAGTCATTCGATGTGCGAGTTTACATTTTTGTTTCGATTTGACGTTCATGAACTTAATTATTCTACTGATTTGGTGGCAGTTTATTGTTGCTTAAGAGTATTCCGGTAATTTAGATATGGCAAATTTACGAAAATGTTGTATTATAGAATTGTAGATATGAAAATCTATCCTATTGTTCACTTCACCCCAGTTCGGCAGTAAACTGCTTTCCATCTCATTCTAGAGCTTGGTTGATTACAGTGCAGTTATATTCACGCGTATAGGGGCATCTCTTTGTTTACTCCTTACTCTAAGGATATCTGTTTGTTCGAAAAGTTAAAGAATATCATTCGGATAGACACTTTTTATGAAATTTAATTTGATTATTTTCTGATGAAGCAGACTTTCCTCGAATCAACGCAGAGTAATGATACGAACTTGTAATGGATTGGAACTTAGAGAACCTGGTATGTATGGTGACTCTGAGTACGTAGAAGAAATTGACGTTTTCCCGAGTGCTGGTTCGACAGATGAGCTCACGCCAAGGTAAATTATATTGACAGGTCCTCAGAAGATTGAGTGAAGTAGTTAACTTCTTCCTCTGAGGACAGGTCATTCAAATATAACCTCAAAAATGACCACCCTCAGTGGATTACATCTGACAGGGCCTATCTTAAGGGTTTTCCAATAAGAGGTGTTATTTTGATATTCAAAGAAAATTGCCATTTTTCAATATAAATGATCGGATGTTTATTTCATTGTAAAGAAGAAGCTATGCCGTTAATAGTGGAAAATAACATCGGGCAAATGACCACCACGACCACGCTTACAGGACCATATCCTTTTAATGAAATTTTCCATAACCAAATCGCAAAGTGGCTGCCCTATGTTCTCGATAGCCTCACGAATTCCATCTTTGATGTCTTGAATCGACGCTGGGCTATTGGCGTAGACCTCCTCTTTCACGTGGCCCCAAAGGAAGAAGTCGCAAGGTGTTAAATCACAAGATCTCGGTGGCCAATTGTGATCACCTCTTCAAAACGACCCAATCAGCAAAGACACGACGTTGTTGATGATCGGCCGGCTTGAGTTCTTGTGTTAACTGAACTTTATAAGCAAATCTTCATGCAAAATACGGTGTAATGACGTTTACGGAATGCCTAATTCCAAAGAACGACGAGGAATGGACAAACCTGGGTTTTCTTCAATACTTTCGGCTACAGCAGCAATATTTTCGGCTGTTTTTGAGCGACGTGCACAGGTTTTATTCTTCACATCACTAACTTGTACCAACAGCTCGAATTTTTCAACCATTTTCTTTATTGCGGTCCGACAAGGTACTTCACGACGACCCAAAAAAGTTCGAGTTTTAGGAACCGTCTCTGCCAATTTTTCACCATTTTATAGTGAATTTTAACGATTTCAATGCGTTCTTGAAGCGTGTATCGTTACATTTTTATTAATGGCGTAGTTTCTACTTGTTAAATGTCAAGAAATGACAGCTTCAAACGTGACATCTATCGAAATAGCGGGCTATTCAAAATAACACTTCTTATTGGAAAACCCTTTATGTTGTTTATAGATCTGAGACCTTGACATCTAATGTGCAACCCCGATGGGGACTCAATAAACAATGAATACATCCATAAAAATCCATAAAATTAATAAAAACCCTTTTCCACAGAGAACTAGAGGCCAGCACCCTGAGCCAGTGTCGTATCCACGGAATGACACCCCCTCCAAATTTCGGATTCCATATGGACCAACAAGATCTTGAACGTGATATTCTACTTGGTAATCCTTGCCTTAAGGATAACTCTAGTTGTACTTCGGACGTTTGGCATCACTGCCCTGAGGTTCACAAGGCTATAGACGGCGTAAGATTTATTGCTGACCACACTAGGAGAGAAGAAGAATCGACGAAGGTGAGATATATAGCCTATTCGTTTTGAGATATTTCGTGCTCCCGAGTAACTCAAAAGCTCGAAATACGGCTTGCCATTGGCTGCGCACAAGCACTGGTACAGCTCAGGAGCTCGAAACTCTTCAAAACGAATACTATAAAAGGGTTATTGCTAAATGGAAAGATGCAATCGATCGATTCTACTCTTAAGCCCGATTTACATTGTTAAGAGTACTTCTTATTATTCCCCTACTAGCAAGTTTGAAGGACATACAAGAAGGTAATCTAAAGAAAACTGTTTCGTCCTATCAGGGCTTCTCACTATGGAGAATAGCTGGTCCTCTCTGAAAAACTACATCTCATCTGCGAACCTCCTTAGTGATGTAATGATCAAGAAAGTAAGCACTGATAAAAACTTCAGGGCCTTGCTAAGTAAAAGAGGGAATGGGAACGGGAATACACCGACTAAAACCTCAAAGAAAATACCGTAAATGGTATACAGATGGTTCCAAAACCTCTACAGGAGTTGGCGCTGGGATAAACTGGCCAAGTACCAAGTGTGCACTGTCTCTAGGCTCCTGTATGAGCGTTTTTCAAGCGGAAATCTTAGCAATTGGAAGATGTCTAGATATAAATCTGGAAAGAAAATATCAGAAATGCGATATAGTCATACACTCAGATAGTCAAGCTGCTATTAAAGCACTGAGCTCCTACGTCATCGACTTAAAGATGATCTGGGAGTGCCGGAATAAACTCAATGAGGTAGGCAAGAAAAATAAGGTCTTTTTAACCAGAGTTCCCGGCCATTCGGGTATCAAAGGAAGGAAACGGCCAATACACTTGCCAAAGAGGGAGCACGAATGTCACTCATTGGCCCAGAACCTTTCTGTGGTATAGGTAAATGAACCTATAAGAAGGAGTTTCTGGAGAAGGAGGAAGCCCAGAGGAAAAACTCTGGCGGAATCTCCAGGGATGGATCATTCGATTGAGTTCCTTCGGAACTTTGAAACAACAAGATCCAAAAGATATCTGGATCTTGGTAAGAAACAATTACACCTCCTCACTGGCTTTCTTACAGGACACTGTCGCCTTAGGAAGCACCTGTTGAGGATGGGATTGTCAGACACTGACGAGTGTAGGTTCTGTGGGGAGGAGGAAGAAACCCCCATTCACCTAGTCACGGAATGCTTTGGCATTGCGAGCCTAAGGAGAGAATGCCTTGGGCGAGAAAACTTGTAAGAGTGATGGAACTAGCCTAGTTGAAGCCTTCACAGATACTGGATTTCATCAGATCTCTGGAACTTGAAGGCGAGCTGTGAAGGGTGTGGCCAGAACAGCTCTGTAAGGGGGCAAAATAGACCTTGAGGTCGCAGTGAACTGTAACCCCCTTTTTAAACTATCAACTATGGAGAATAGCTCTGAAGCTCGATGCACATTGGTAGAGTAAATGGTAGATTTCGGTGGTAGAGTCTTACTATTTCCCAACTAGCATAATCTAAACAGATTATGCTTGTGACAGTAAAGTACTAAAGATAGTATACGGTAGAGTAGAGCAAATATAGTCCGTTCACGAAAGGTTGAGCGCATAGTAGGCGTTTCTTTATTTACCTGAAGTTGGCAGTATTTACTGTCATAAAGTAAAATAAATTCAATGTTGCCTAACGTACCCGGCCTCGTCCGACGAGCTTGCGAGTTATCAGAGAACTCTATGCAATATTGACAACATTGAGTATCAATCTGACAAGAAAATATAGAACATAACCTAAATTTTAATATACACAGTGGAATATGCCAACTTTCCATAGCCAACCGACGGCTCAACCTTTCGTGAACGGACTATAGGTGTAATTCGTCTGGGCATGACATTCAATGTCATACATGACACTTCTTAAATGTCAAAATACCCAGACGAATTAGGTGCGCCATCTATATTTCATTCAATCTCAAAAAAACCGAATTTGAAACATCCTTTTTATAAACTTTCAAATTTGTAATTTCCCAGGTCAAAGAAGATTGGAAATACGTAGCAATGGTACTAGATCGTCTTTTCCTATGGATTTTCACCCTTGCAGTACTCGTTGGTACAGCAGGAATAATACTTCAAGCTCCTACTCTCTACGACACAAGAGTACCGATAGATGTAAGGCTGTCAGAAATTGCTACTACAACTGGTAAACCTCACGTTGTTTCACTGCTCTGAAAGATAGACATTCTTTAAAAGGAATTCATGGCTCTAAGATGTTTCAAGTTACTTCGAAGCAGAAGTAACTCGCTCCGAACGAAAAAGATTCTTCTAAAAGATGTACATTGGCCTAGAAAAGTACTTCGCTCTGCAAAAGCTCAACAGTTCTCTATATCGACGAGATTTCGCCATTGTGAATGTGAAATTGCAGGAAAATTTCGAAAAACTAAGTGAAGAATTGAGAATTTAGGATCCAGTGCTCTCTGATCGAATAGAATAAATATAGTTTCTGAAAAAACTACTTGGTATTTGTATAAGATCTTTTAAATCATTTTATATGCATCAATTTTTAGTAACACGGAGATTGTTTTCGGTTTATACAAGATATTTATCCAGAGTAACGTCCACTATTGTGCAAATAATAATTAATATTCTAGTAGTACTTGATTGTTTTTCTCCTCACTAGATGAATAACCTGAATTGGTTTAGTCTGTACTGTATATCCGATAGCAATTTTCATTTCTTACTCCAATAAAACATTTCCATTTTATGTGACTATTTCATTTTACCCCATAGTGTGAAGTTTTTCCTTCTATTTTCAGTCGTTTGAAATACAAAATGGCAGATAACATTGACAAGAGAGTTGAGGTTATCGCAGATCACTCTTTTACATCTAGTGATCAATAGGCCGAAGAGGTCAACTCTAGAATATTTTAGGAAAGTGTAGATCAATCTTCATTCACAAAATAAATTTCACTTGAATCGGATATCTTGTTATCCATACTAATATTATAAATGCGATAGTAACTCTGTCTGTCTGTCTGTTACTCTTTCACGCCTAAACGGCTGAACGGATTTTGATGAAATTTGGTATGGTGATAGATGATAACCTAGAAATGGTCATAGGCTATAAATAATCACGCCATCGTTCTTAGGGGTAGGCAGTAGGCAGATAACTAAATTGAGTTAGTGATTTTTAGTCGTTTTTGTTGGGACTTTTGCTCTTTCACGTCTAAACGGCTGAACAGATTTTGATGAAATTTAGTAAGGTGGTAGATGGTTACCTAAAAACGGATATAAGATAAAAATGATCACGTCATCGTACTCAGGGGGTAGGAAGTAGGCAGAAAACTGAATTGAGTTAGTGATTTTTTATGGTTTTTGCTGGGAGTTTTGCTCTATCATGCCTAAACGGCTGAACGGATTCTGATGAAATTTAGTTATTGATAGATAGTAACCTAGAAAAGGATATGGGCTATTGATATTCATGCTATCGTACTTAAGGCGTAGGCAGTAGGCAGAAAACTAATTAAGTTAGTAATTTTTAATCGTTTGTTTTAAAAGTTTCCCTCATTCACGCCTTAGCGTCTGAACGGAATTTTATAAGACTTGGTTAATATAAAGATAGGATCCTAGGCACGGACACAGGCTACTTTTTACGGCGGGAAAATACCTCATTCCCGCGGAAATCTAGCGTGATCGTGTCAAGAAGCGCATGACGCCATAGCTACTGAAATGATTTGATGTTTTTTTAACTGAGTGTTACTAAGACTTCAAGTTAGTATTTGATCACTTTTCTAACTTAAAGGGTCTGTAGGCGCCATAATTTAGGGAATTTATTATAAAATTTTGATGCAACTGTCTTTATTTAACAGTTTTACTTGGATCGAAACTTGGCGACATTCCATCACACTACTTAACTTATAGGGTAGGAAGTTGAAGTTGAGGACTGGAACACGATAGTGGGACATTGTTGCAGGGGGACTTACAGCCGGAAGAAAACAAAAAAAATTATGCGAACGAAAGTCGCGGGTAAAAGCTAGTGGAATATAAAGATTCATATTTTCAAATGAATTTACCATGGTTCTGTTAACACTATTGCCACAAAATTTTGCAAGAGACTTATTATGAGCATCTTGCATGTGGCCGCAAAATTTCATTTCGATTGGTTTCGTTTTGTCTGAGACATTGAGGAACAAAAATTTTGAATGGCCATATTTTATGGAACCCCCTGTACGATTTGGCTGGTTAACGAAGTTAACCGAGCCATTTGGGAACCGAACTCACCCTGAAAATCTCAAGTCTCTAGGACAATCCCTTCGAAAGTTATCGTGCTAACGGCCGGCACGGACAGAATTGAATTTGACCACGGATTCGTCATCAGGGAGTCGAACCCTATCGTTTGAGGCCATTTTCAGCTCAAAATTCGAAAATTACAGACATTGAGCACTCGTTTAAGTAGAACGAGCGCTCAAAAAGGAAAAATACTTGGGTATCCATACCTTAATACAACTCTGAACAGTATCCAATACAAGTCAGTAAAATACTCTGTCTTCCTGTATAAATGTAGTGTTTGGATGCCAAGATTTGTTTGAAGAACGAGCTAAAATATTCATATTGAGGGGCCATTGAAACAAAATTCCTTTTTTTCTTTCATCCGATTTTTCATCTTGAAATTGCATCTAGAAAAACAAAACAGAAAAATAAAAACCACGGGAAATTAATGAATAATAGTATCACCTTTGTGTCACAATTTACAATCTCTTGTATACTTTTCTTTGAATTTTCCTTGATATTCGAAAAAATCAGCTCTACAAACCCAGTAAGGTTCATTCAACCAGGGTACAACTCTTCATGCGATGATCTTTCTGTCTACAGAACCACAATTCTGGGAAACCATCTCCCATGAATTCGCACTGGTATTTCTTCCTAAATATTTAATTTAGGAAAATCAAACGCAGTCGAGCGTATGAAAATAATAAGGCATTTTCGGATACTTACTCGGGTTTACTCGATCCCTAACCTTCGCGTTCGTTTACCTAACCCTAACATCCAACCCGTGTTTGGAAAGTACGGCGCTATTAACTCGATCACTGATCCAGGTGATCTATCGTAACCCTACAAGAGAGCAGGGTCGTAGAGTCACCGCATACGCACTGCAGTTCAATTTTGTATTTGAAGAAGGAGGGAAAAAGTCTTCTACTCTTTTCTTAGTAATTTCATATAATCTATTCCTGAAAATTATGGAAAGAGAAGAGAATTTGGGTCAGTGTGAAATGTGTGGTTCCATGAGCCGAGAAAATAATGTGAAACAACTTCTTCATAACTTTGTATGCAGATCTTTCTGCGTTAAAACAAAAACCTTCTTTACTTCTTTAATATAGGTACTTAAAGATAACATTGAACATGCGAGGGCACACCAGAAATCATAAGAAAGATTTCACAGAAGCTAATAAATCCAAGCAAAGCTAGAGACAATCAGTAAATAAACTGGAACTGAAAAAATAATTCTCTACTTCTTCAACATAGGTACTCAAAAATAACATTAAACATGGAAGGGCACACCAGAAATTATAAGAAATATTTTACAAAAGCCATGAAATGCAAGCAAAGCTAGAGACAAACCGAAAATAAACCGGGACTGAAAAAATAAATCCATAAATATTTGGTTACGTTATTGATACGACTGTCACAAATCCTAAACCTGATGTATTCGTAAACTTAGAACCCGGGTCCGTGATCCGAGTAGATCCGTCACGTGACCCAATGGATCGAGTTAGAACCCTGAGTAAGTTTCCGAAAACCCCTATACACACAGTGTGTTTGGTCATGACTTAGCGATAATTTAAGGGCATCAAACATACCTTATATTATCGACAAAAACACCCAAATTTGGAAGTCTACCCCCTTAGTTTTGGAGTAGCCCCCATTTTAAATTTACTTGTTTATTTTCGTGGACCCTTCCAAATAATATCGATTTCTTTGGATATAAGGGTTCTACAGATGTGAAAAAAATGTTTTTTGAAAGAAGAAACTACCAGTTTTCATTGAAGTATAACAATATTAAAACATTCAACCCGAAAACGCCAAAAAAAATTCTTTAAAAAAGTTTTAGTACAAATATGTACTGATTTTCTTAGTAAATCCGCAATAGTACAAAAACTAGCACATTGAAGTATAATTTTTTTTCAATGATTAACACGCAAGGATATTACTATATTAGCTATAAAACAACTCTTATATCATTTCTTTAAGTTACATAATTTGAGAGTTATTGCTGCCCGAACATGATCACTACGCGAGCAAAAGACACAAGACAGGTCGTCATGAAGGCCACTTGCCTGTCTACAGAGCAGAGGCGGCCATTTTGAGCAATTTTTATGATTAATTTGTTTGTTTGATGATCAAAAATTATCGAAAGTACAGTACTGAGGTTTTTTTTATTTTATCAATTTTTATAAGGGTCATGTTCGAACAGCAATTACTACTTTCTAAATATGTAACTTAAAGAAATCATGTTGTAGGTAATATCCTTGAGTGTTAGCTCATTGAGAAAAAATTATACTTCAATGTGCTAGTTCTTGTTCTATTGCGAATTTACTAAGAAAATTAGTACATCTTTTCACTAAAAATTTTTTAAGTTATATGTTTTCATTTGTTCCACTTTAATAAAAGTAGTGATCATGTTCGAGCAGCAATAACTCTCAAATTATGTAACTTACAGATATGATGTGAGTGCTGTTTGTAGCTAATATCCTTGCGTGTTAAATCATTTAAAAAAAATTATACTTGAATATGCTAGTTCTTGTACTATTGCGGATTCACTAAGAAAATCAGTACATATTTTTACTATGAACTTTTTTAAAGAATTTTTTATGGCGTTTTCAAGTTGAATGTTTTTATATTGTTATACTTCAATGAAAGGTGATAGCATCATCTTTCGAAAAACATTTTTTCACATGTCTAGGACCTTTATGTCCAAAGATATCGATATTATTACGAAGGGTAAACTAGAATAAAAAAGTAAATTTAAAATAGAACTGAGGGGGCAAACTCCCCAATATGGTTTTTTTGTCGATAAAATTAGGTATATTTGATGGCCTTGAATTATTGCTAAGTCATGACCAAACACACTATATAGAGAAATGAGAATAAAACAAGAACAATCTATTTTTTGTAGGTGTTGTATTTATGAGGTTGCAGTAGTTTCTGTACTGAGTACAACATCTTTTACACATGAGATTACAATTGAATTGGTTGAAAGAAACCAAATTGGAACAAGTAAACACACACAACTACTAACAAGAGAGTTGTAAAAACACATTTACACAGATGGAAAGAGACTTAGTCACAGTACCGCAGCCCCAAATTTCATATTTTTATTTTTTAATGACTTGTTACAATTAAACCTTTCATTCTAACACCAATACAAAAAATTTCAATCATTCATATAAAAAAAATATTTATAAAATACCCCATTCCTCATTCATTCAATATTAAAGAAAAGTACACAACGGGGAACATGTCAACAGAGATTTATCCAACTGGAGGTCATCAATACAGGGTGTAACTAAATGAGTGTAAAATAATTAGGGAGATGATTCCTCGTCGAAAAAAAGATAGGATATTTCATATAAAGAAACTTCATTGGAGCATCCCTTGTTAAGATACAGCCCCTCAAAGGAAGTACATACATAAAATTTGTAGAACAATTTTTTTCACAAGCACCAAAAAAGTTACAATATGAAATTAACCTGACGTTTCCTACTAGCAAAAAGACACTTATCCAGTTATTTATTTGGTTTACCCCCATGGTTGTAAGGGTGGGAAACGCAACCCCTAAAGTTTATTTCCAATGTAACTTTTGTCTTATTATTTGTTTACAATTTAAAAGTTTATTTCCGATAGCCTGTTTCATACTAAACGAAAAATGTCTCTTGAGCTTTTTGCCCAGAATAAACCAGTTCTCAGTAAAAAATTATTTTACAAACAACTACAGAGATAGATCGTCATAAACTGACAGCGTTATACCAATTTATTGTCACTATCGCTAAAAGTGTCCTACTAGATAGATTAGTTTCGCATTTATGACGATCTATCTCTGTAGTTGTTCGTAAATAATTTTTTACTGCGAACTGGTTTATTTTGGGCAAAAACTCAAGAGACATTTTTTGTTTAGAATGAACATGCTATCGGAAATAAGTTATTAAATGGTAAACAAATAATAAGACAAAAAGTTACATTGGAAATAAACTTTAGGGGTTGCGTTTCCCTTCCTTACAACCATGGGGTAAACCAAATAAATAACTGGATAAGTGTCTTTTTGCTAGTAGGAAACGTCAGGTTAATTTCAATATTGTAACTTTTTTGGTGCTTGTGAAAAAAATTGTTATACAAATTTTATGTACTCCCTTTGAGGGGCTGTATCTTAACAAGGGATGCTCCAATGAAGTTTCTTTATATGAAAGATCCTATCTTTTTTTCGATGAGGAATCACTTCCTTAAATATTTTACACTTATTTAGTTACACCCTGTATATCTTAAAAATCCCTTATTCAATGTATAATATTGAGAACTTTGCAGTCAAGTTGAATCTCTCTCAGACTATGACGAAATGAATGATCAACTGCGAATAAAGTTGTTTTCCTACTCTTACCATTAAAGTTAAACTTGACGGCAAAGTTCTTTCTTTGTTACAATGAATATCAGATGTTTCTGATGTGATTTTCCACACCGGTATACAGGGCAATCAAATAAATTACGTCCAAATTCAAGGTTCAACAACCTTAATACTCCTACTTTTTGCTTGTAAATTTTTACTTAATTTTCTCTAATTTTTGTCGAACCTCAATTTAAATTTTTTATAGATATCTTTCAAAAGTGGATGCCAATTTCTGTGCAGCCTATATAAGAACTTTGTTACTTTTATTCTGTACAAAATCGAGGAATAAATAGAATAATCTTTCTGTAAAAGGATAACAATTATTTTCATTTCGAATATATGCAATATAATTTCACTTTCAGCAAATTATTCTTTCTCGTAATGCAAACTACTGAATTCTAAAACACTACCAAATTTGTATAATCTTTTAACACTACTTATAGTTTAATTTTCATGTGTTAGCTTTAAAATCAAAGCTCGATAAAATATGTTTTGCTAATCGAAATAAATAAAAATACTCTGTCGATACCTTCCCCATTCTAAAACGGAATAAACTGTCAAAATCAATAACTTACATTTTTTTCTTTTGGACATGATATTTATATTTATGTTTTACAATTTAGATTTAGCTTCAACTATACAAAATTGATCCTAAAACGAGGTTTTTCCTTCAATTGAAGGAATTCTCGTCCTTACTTGGAATTACTTCGTCTGAAATACTTGAAAAATGTATGCAAATCGATTTATTCGAAACAATGAAATAAAGTTTTACGAATCAAGCTTAATACTCTGTCGAATGAATCCAGTTGCATCTAAATTATTGAATCACACCTGACGATCGACTCAAAAACATTTCGAATGATTTGTATGCGTTGTACAGGGTGGCACACCAAGTTTAAGCAACCGGAAAATTGTGTATTTGATAATCATCAAACTTAATCGTAATTTCTTTTATTGGTAATTATTTAGAACTAAAAGAACCGTGCTGGATATGTGACATTGTACTCACCAAGTTTGGGTCCCAGATTACGAAAATGATAACGAGAAGTCGGCAATTTTAAAAAAAATTCCAAAGTTTCAGTAAGGTAGGTGAGTTTATACATAGTTCTAGCCAGTTTTCCTATATTTTCTCAATCAATACTCGTTGGAAATGTTTTATTTATCAATTTCTGTGCGTATCTTGCAAAATAATGCATTGTTTATATTCGTTACGGCGGCCATTAAAATTTGCGCTTCGGCTGTCAACCGGCAATTGTGCAACGTTGCCAATGTTTCAAACTTGTAGTTAAATTTAAGGCGAATTTTGGCGAGCTGTGGTTACATTGTAACTATCTAACTATCACGTGATGATTTGACAGAAAATACGTGTATTAACTGTCAACTATGTAACTATGGTAAGCTCATAGACTCATAAAAGAATAAATGTCTATGGGTAAGCTGTAGTTACATCGCCAAAATTCGACTTTAGGTTAATTAGTTCGAATATTGTTTCGAGAATGACGTATTGAGGGTGTTATCATTTGAAATGATTCATTTCGCGCCCCTTTTTTGATGAAACACTTGGCAAGAATGAATTTATATAAACCTAAGGTAAATATTTCAATTTGAGCTTCAGCAAATTAATATTTCCCGAGAAAATTGAAAAAGAATAATGTTAGTACAAAAAGAATCATAGAATGGTTTGAGTAGGTTAGGTTAGCTAGGATAGGAACAGTGCCAAGTATTAATAACAGTGGGAATCACTCAAAAACACTTATTTTCCACTAAAAGATCTGGCTCGTATTAAGAGAAATGGCATTTGAATTATGAATGAAATTCAAGTGCCATTTCTCTTAGTAAGAGCCAGATCTTTTTTGGATAATAATTGTTTTTGAGCGATTCCAACTCATATTGCTACTTGACACTGATCCTATCTCAGCTAACCTAACCTAACTCAATTCTATAATTCCTTTTATACTAATATTGGTAAAGTTAACAATTCCATCCTAATTTGAAAATGACTGGCTATTCGATTAGAGACATTGGCAACGTTGCACAATTCGCGACGGTTGATAGCCGAAAGGCAAATTATCATGGCTGCCGTGACGAATATAAACAATGAAAAAAATCGTCGATTACAACGAAATTAAGAATTATTTTGCTGGATACGCTCAGAAATTTATAAATAAAACGTTTTCAACGTGTATTGATTGAGAAAATAGAAAAAAAATTGTGTATAACCTCACCTACCTGACTGAAACTTTGTTTTTTTTTTAACTAAGAGGATTGCAGACTTCTCGTTATCATTTTCGTAATCAGGCATTCTTTTAGTTCTAAATTTTATTTGCTAACTTTGCAAATTTTTGAAAATGTGAAAAACGAAATAGTTTCAATTTAAACTTTTGACAGTGCTGAATCACTGAATTATGCATATACGAATAAAGACTCTCATCTAAATGTGCCACCCGGTACATCCAAGCTAACAAAATCCCATTCGTTCATAAAGAAACCATGACAACAAAAGTGCACAAGATATCTCTTCGATCGTTCGGTGCAACCTAACCAAATTTCAAGTATTTCAGAATGAAAACTTAAAAAATAGCTTGTTTACAACTCCTCTTCACTTGCTCCATATCTAAAGAGACCTTTTTGAAATTACTGTACAAATAATGAGCCTTTCCTATCTGAAAATTCAGAATTTCAACAGAGGTACCGATTAAAACGGTTTACGGATTCTGGTTATCATCCGTTCGAATTGCACTGAGATGTGTGCATTGCCTTTTATCGTATCCGACAGAAAGGGGCCCTCTCTTCAACGTGTTTTGGTCCATCGAGCACTTTCGGAACAGATACAATAAGCACAACATGTTTGTAAAGATCGCGTGTATCACCTCGACAAGAAAACTGTATGCACTCTGTATTCTTCAGTTTTTTTTTTCTAATCGAATAAGTCAACACTGGGTTCTCACCGGTATTGTTCCATTCCTTCACAAAGTTGTTTCTTCGAAGGCGACAAGGAATAATTCCATTGTTCGGCTGTTTTGCTTGAAACTTTCCGTATAACTGATATTGTTGCTCTCATTTTCTTCTATTAAACTCTCAAACATTTGATGTTTATGGGGTACGGATTGAGTATATAAAGTACCCTACATGCGTTCAAATGGTGTTTATACTCATACCCTGAATATAATTGAACTCAATGATTTTATATATTAGGTACCCAATTATTTAGGGTAAAAGATGTCCTATATATGTGGAGTATTGAACATTTTTAACCATTATGAATGACTCCCAACATTTGGGGTATTGCCCTATAAGAATATCGATTGTAGAACACCCTAATTTTTAAGGTCGGTACCTATATATTTACTAGACCTATAATCAATTTTCGAAGGTACTGAATATAATTCATGTAGTGAGTATCTAAAACAATTCAAATAATAGATCTGTTTAATTTTGTTTGTTTTTGAGAATTTAAACAGGGGAAATCGGGTATTATTGATATTATTCATGCTTAAGTTTGTATAGGGTACCCATTTACTACCAATTTGTTTTTAAATTTATCTTGAACAAAATAAAGAGATCACAATTTAAAAACACTCCATTTTTCCATTCATATGGGATAAAAAAAGTAAAACATTTGAGATTCATAGAGTGTATATAAAAGTACCCAATTCATTAAAGCAGAAAATTTTCTAGTATAGAATAAATAAACCTTGATAATTTGAATGATCCGATATCGAAAGTTCTTCTCAAAAGATACCCACAAATATTCTATTTCTCTTCACATGGGTACCCATATATAATTCTTTTTATATAATGTACCAAGCATCATATACATTCAGGTTTTAACTGAGTAAGTATATGACGTATTGAAGTACCTGACATACTTAAATCTTTTCAATTTCATCCACATGGGTATCCATACATACACTCTGTATCGTTCAGGTTTAAACAGTACCCTGAGTATATTGGGTATCCAAGTGCCCTATTTTACCTGAGTATATAAGTTATTGAAGTACCAGTTATACTAAAAAGATTTTCAATTCCAATCGACATGAGTACTCATATATATTCTCTGTATAATTTGGGTTTAAGCTGTATAAGTCAAAGAATACCTTAAAAATATTGGGTATTCGAGTGCCTGGTGTAATAAAAAGATTTTCCATGTATTTCCCAATAGGTCCCATATATATTTTCTTCAGGTAGTAACCGAGTATATAAGGTACCCATTTAATATTTCATATATGAAGGGTGTAAAATATCATCACAGGTTTCAACTGTGCTCAACAAGTAACAGAGTGAAATTATAAGGTATTAAAGTATCCCATATACCGATATATGTTCCAAATGGGTACCCTTATATATTCTTCGTTTGCAGGGTATACTATCGTATATTATGGGTTATTAAGTACCCTATTGACATGAAAATCTCTCACGTTATGATGTCCAATCAAAACGGAATCTTACATACCCCAAATTTCTATGTATTTCCCAATAGGTCCTATATATTGTTCAGGTATAGTAACCGAGTATATAAGGTACCCATTTAATATAACATATCTGAAGGGTGTAAAATATCACCACAGTTTCAACTGTGCTCAACAAGTAATAGAGTGAAAATATAAGGTATATTAAGGTACCCCATATACCGATATATGGGTTCCAAATGGGTACCCTTATATATTCATCGTATGCAGGGTATACTATCGTATATTATGGGTTATTAAGTACCCTATTGACATGAAAATCTTTCACGTTATGATGCCCAATCAAAACGTAATCTTACATACCCCAAGCTCGAAATTTCAACCAAACGAACCACAATATAGTTAACGGGAAAGTTTCTCCGAGAAGGGCGGAGAACAGACGCCTCATTCACCTATCGGGCGCATGCGCGTAGCGACCCCTTCGAAGAAAACCAGAGATTCTGTGGTTGGGGGTGATGGGGGGAGTTAGAAAAGAACAGATTAACGGTCCAATCATCATCACTGACTGACCGCGGGCGATTTTTTATCAGAGTCCTGATTGGGGGTGGTGCCCTGTGGTGGTCCGCCTCGATCTCCGACGCCAGCGCCCCAAGAGTTCGAACCGGGCATCGGCGAATCGGCGTGGAAGCCATGGTTCTCATGGTCCAGCGAGTTGGCAGCGTCGTACTGGGTGTTCTCTAGTCGCGTTATCAGTCGCTCATCCTCGTCTCCGAATTCGCCTCCCATCAGAGACGGTTCACCCACTACCATCACATCCTATTAACAAAAAAAACGAATTATGCATTAATTTACACTATTAGCCTATTCGTTTTGAGATATTTCGTGCTTCGGAGTAACTCAAAAGCTCGAAATACGGCTTGCCATTGGCTGCGCACAAGCATTGGAACAGCTCAGGAGCACGAAACTCCTCAAACGAATACTGTATATGTTTTCAATGAGAAATTGTATCAAGGCTTCTAGACATTGATAAAATTCCAAAAATATGTAATTTTGAGAATAATTCTGTTTTCAACTCATAAGAGGAAGAAGGATAAATTCCGGTGATGTCTGTGGGAAACCACAACTGTCAAGAGTGTGAAGTACTGTCAAAAATCAAACGTCAAATGCTTAGTCTGAAAATATGATCTGCGGAGCGAGCAAGATTATCTGTGAAGTCAAGACATTTGTTGTAGTGAAAATAATAAAGAACGCTCAGGCGCAAAGGCTTGTCAAGGCCAAGAATTCGTAACCTCAAAATTATTTGCAGTCTTTCGCTCTGAAACGGTGTCTCTGCTTTCGCGATACCAAATATTGTAACAACAAAACTAGTTTCGTCTTTCGTTAAAACATCCAGAACATAAATAACTAACCTAAACTGTCCTAAACTAAATCTTAGGTTAGAAATAAAATGACATTTGGAAGAGCTCTCGCTTTTGAGCGGGAGCGATATATCTGATCTTCTTGCTCGCTCTGATAAAAAAGATCACGATGCAGAGTGAAGTGAGCGAAGAGAGCTTAATAAAAGACCAGCTGAGCGCAAGAAGTGCACGCCGAGCAGAATATTCAGACTAAGCAAAAGTACCGTGGAATGTCAGGTCGGCGAATTTGTGTCAAAATCTATTGATTTGGTGGATAAGGATCTGAAAACTTGAAATCAATTCATTCATTCAATCTCACTATTGGTCTCAAACTTAATGGTGGTATTCTGCTTTCATCTGTAAGCTAATCTGTAACTTTTCATAAGCTTACAGGAAAATTGCAATTCTGGACTCCTTTAAGGGATCTGTAGCTTACAGAAACCGTTCAATATTTACGAGTACACGACGGGTGATCGGAAGCATTATCGAATACATATTGTGAGGTTACGTTGAATGGTTTGTTTATTTGAGACGAACACCAACGTTCAATATAAGAAATTCATGATGAATAAAATAATATGGCTTCGTTTTTTGGATTGTTATCGGAGGAAAATCATAACAGGTAAAACATTGTTCAATAATATACATGACCTGAAATCATTCTTTTTAAAGTAGGAACTTATGAGAATTGATAGGAAAGTTTGCACGATCAAATGAATCCATTTAAATGCCGATGCCCAGAAAATGTTCAGATTGAAGAATGCCGAATGCCCAGTTTGTTAACATGTTCAGATTGAAGAACCAGTGTACTATAAACTCAATAAATGCTCTACAGCAACTTTAACAAGAAAAGAAATTTTTTTCTTTCCTTTTTTCAATTTATTAATTGAAAGAAAAAAACGCAAACTACATTCAGATAAATGTATTTCAAATTCAAATCAAAACCATTTGCCCATAATAGATACATAAAGTTCCATGATCTTACGATTGAAGGTTATGTTTTTCGATGAGTAGTTTCAAGTGACACAGTAAATAAGAAAGTTACAGGAACCATTCCAGAATTGCATTATTTACGAATCTGTAAGTGGGCCAGTTACAGATCAATCATACGCTACAGTATCGTAACTTACAGATGAAAGGCAGAATACACCATAAGGCTTGTTCGCAGTACAGTAGTTTAGTCGAGTAGCGAGTAGTTAAATAGCTACTGTCCATCCAATCCTAAACTCGACTACATTCTGGGTGTTCACACACGTTTAGCAACTACTGCCTACGTGTTTAAACTACAATAGTCAGGTTCAAATGGACAATGGAAAAAGAGAGTTGAATGGAATGAAAAATATGAAAATATAGTACAAATTAATAGTATACATACCTGGACGCTAGAGGAAAAATTTGGCCCGGGAGATCGTTTTTTGTTTGGCGTCGGTGCTGAGTTGTTTGCAGCGCCCCCTGAGTTAGAACCTTTACGTTTTCTTCTTTTGTTGGCAGGCCTTTGAGATTCTGAAAAATATCATCACATTTACAATCTACCCGAGAAATATTCGTTCAATTGTGCGAAAATATCATAAATTTGAGGTCTTTCATTTCTGACAACAAAACAGAGAAGAAAGGATACATACCGAAAAGTATAATGATAAATTTTATTTGGTATTGAACGTTAAGATTCTTGTTTTGGTTTTGTAAGCATTCGAATAACTCTGTTTTCTCTACAACGAGTAAATTTAGCATTAATTCAGGAATAACATAGATATAACAAAAAGAAATGAAAAAAATGTTATTTACACAGTGGAACTTCTCTATAACGAACGTCTGTATAACGAATTTCTATGTTAACAAATTTCTGTAAAACGAAATTTCTTTATAACGAAATTTGTTGCGGATTTAGCGCTTTCGTTATAGGTATAGTTCCGCTGTATATAACGAAATGCCTTGTATTAACCTCCGAACAGTTGTTCAACCTTTCAAATTAAAAAAAATCAGTTGTGGTCACTGTACAAGTCATGTTACTTGTCTTCACGTCACTAGGCACAGCACAGTGACCCATTTGACAGTTTTTGTATTTATTCTTGTTTTATATTGTATTAAAGGTTTATATTCGAATAGATTATTTAAGATTGAAGAATTATTTGAAGTTTCTATTTTGATATATTAATATATTGATTGACACTTATTCATATGTTATCCGAGATAACTCTGATTATGATAAAATTATTTTTTTTATGGAACATAGATTATAGTTGTCTTGTTGATACTGACACCATTTAACTTAAAAAATGCTAAAACACAGCACGTTGACATAACGAACAACAAAATATTGGTCCTACGACAGGTATGTACGAACTAGACAGATCAGAGTCGATCAGAAATGAAAGAAACTCAAGTGCTCAATAAAATTGGTACCTCTCTTACCCGGCGGGGCACACATCCTCTGCCACTTCTGAAAAAGCGTCGTCTTCAGGCAGTCCCTCGGGCTTAGAGCGTACGCTTTGTGCCTGGACATCAATTCCTGCATCGGTTCTAATATCACACATAACTGGAAAAAATAGAAACAGGAATCATTAATATGTAGCAGGATCAGGCGTTTGAGCATTTCTGAAAAATCTCATTTGAATAGGATTTTAGAATACGTAGAGACTCGATAATCCGGATCAATTAATGCAATGGATGATCCGGATTAATGAGGAATCCGGAATACCGCGTCTTACAACTTAGTAAAGATGCAATTTAAAAAACGGTTGAAATAAATATAGGCTTATTATCGAAATCATAAAACAAAATATTATTTGGAATAATTAGATATTTTACGTTTCTACTGTAAGGGAAAAGAATGCTGAACAATAGCTCTCTCCTGTATATCTTTCAGAAGCTGAATATCAGTAATTGCCATGAGTTATGGAATAAACAGACTGCATCGAATTGATCTATGCTCTAAATGCATTTGCTAACATTATCTCCGTCTTCGAGGATCGAAAAAATATGTGCTAAAAGGCCTTTTCGGTATTTCAGTTTTGTTAATTTAATATCATTATGATCCATATGCGTATCAAAGCTGTATGGTTTGGAGGTAGAAACATTTCATTCCATTTCACTAATTAATTATTCTTGTCTGACTTTTTTTGTCTTATACATTGTGCACTATTATATACCAAAGAACGCCCGCGTCGTCATAGAAATTGAGTTACGACAGTTATGAAACTAGTTAACACAACGACGTTAAATTTTAGAAACGTATCGGAAATCAGATATTCAGATTATTGAGTCTTGCAATCGGATTATAAGGACATAATACAATCTTGACGGCAATCCGGACTAGTAAATATCCGGATTATCGAGTCTCTACTGTATCTTGTACCTTCTTTGTGTTATATATGTATGTTTATACCTTTTGTTTCTATTTTATGTTGATATATTGATTAGCTCTACACCCTAAAAGGGTTATTTGTAGTGGAGTATCTAAATAAATGATGATGATGATAAGCGTAAGAATTTGAGAAAAAAAAAATGATCGGCTTTCGTCTTGAAGACTTACAGGGCCCGACACTCGAAGTGTGTTCAAAAGACCATAAATTCGGTTAGGAAAATGATTTTCATTTATTTTTACGTGCAGAACATGTGAAAATAATCAAAATTTCAGAATCAATTCACTTTGGCACGATATGACTACCTTTCACTGTGTGACTATTGCCTTGAGACAGTCAAAAACTGAATCGCAAGTTGACCTAACGTAACTTGCCAGTATTTAGCCCATTCACGGACAATGGCTTTCTTCAGCGTCTCGAGGGGTATATTGTTCAGTTCAAAGCTTGCTTTCGAAAATGGTTCAGAGAGAATAATCCATTGTATTCAAGTCTAGCCAATTCGAGAGCCACTGTGTGGCCGAAATGAAGTTCGAACGTTGTTTTTCAACCATTCTTGGATCACTTGCGCTTTGTGAGCCGGTGCAGACTCCTTTTGGAACATCTATGGTCTGCGACCGAAATGTTTGTGCCCACGGCTTCAAAGCAGCCTCAAGAACACTTTTCTGATAAAATGTCGCATTAATTTTGACGCCCAGACTCAATGAAAACGATTGGGGAGCACCCATCGCGGTTACAGCGGTCCAAACCATTATTTGTGGCGGGTGCTGGTTCCTAGTAGCCAATCGATGATTCAGATTCTCATATGAACGGTTTGAGAGTTTACGAATTGCTCAAGTGGAAAAATTCTCTCGTCAGAAAACACGATTTTCGGAAAATCATCGCTTTCGGCCAAACAAAGCAAATCCTTCGCTCTCTCAAGTCTTATAACATTTTTTGCCTTAGCTTTAGCGAAATGCTTTTGTAAACAATCACCTAGCATATTTCTAATAGCTAATGTTACTTTGGAAAGTAGGCTATGCTTGCTTGAAACAGATTACACTTCGATTGTCAGACCCTGTACTGTCAAAAACATCATTGAAATTAAAAGAATAATTGAATTAATGAAACGAATGTGAAATAGTCTTAATCATAAAAGATTTCGACAGACAGAATATTCGCAAAATTAAAATTCAGCGTATCAGAGATAATGATGTATAACACTTATGCAGAAGCATCATTCTAACACTTGTTCGCTTAACTCTAAACAAGAATTTTGACTCGTGGAAGAATTCATCGCTAAGAATTACATCTATACTAATATTATAAAGAGGAAAGATTTGTATGTTTGTGTGTTGATACGAGTTAACTCATAAGCTACTAGACCGATTTCAATAATTCTTTCACCCTCAGAATGTACACTATCCCTGAGTAACACAGGCTATACTTTTCACCCGAGAAAATAAGGAAACCTACTATAACTCCAATGATAATAAATATGAGTACCAAAATCAGCTATTTTCAGGTGCGCTGCAAAAACCGTAAGACGTACATGGAAACAATGTATGACGGAAATGTACCTCTTCAATAGTTCTACAAAAAAGTCCGCGATAGCATAAATCTATCTTCAGGTTTACTCGGTATCACCTTTTAAGGTATCCGAATGTTTCTCAAAATTATGCATTATTTGGGAGTATTTTTTTATGAATACGCTATTGATCCTTATCCAATTAAATACGTCGTTCATACCCAGTATTTAATTTAGAATGAAATTGCCTTTTACATCATTCAATTATGATGAATACATCAAAAGATATGGCAGGTTGAAGATGAAATCCACCCAAAATGCGTCTCCGAGGTAGGCACTAGGCGGTAGGAGAAGTTACCGTAGTGTGAGGGATGTATGAATGTATTTTGAATTGCCTGATGCCTGTATGTTTATGATCACAAATTAGATCAACAGATGGCGCTGTAGTCGTTTTTTAGGCTATTCATATATTCTGCAACTAAACGGCTGGATCGAATTGAATAAATTTGTGTATACAGAACAAAGTCTCTTGGGTTTGCTAGTATTATTTAAGATCATGAATGTTGTCGTACTCACCCTAAGATAATTGAGAGTAGAATTCGTGATTCCTTGCTAGTGATATTTTTCGATAACTGTTCTAACATACTAGGATCTTGTTGAGAATGTACACCTACTACTGTCCTGGGTATCAGCTCTCGATGAGTCCGTATCGTGAAGTGCCACGAATTTATCCTCATCAAGTCGTCAAATGTGAATTCTAAGATTAATCGGCCCTCTGTACAGACCTGAAACGAACATTTTATCAATCAAATAAGGGGCTTAAATAGAATAATAATAGTTAAAAAAAAAACTGATATTATTTAAATTTAACGGAAAGAGGAAAACCCTCCAAAGATAATGTACAAAATCATGTTGAATATTTTTAACTACAAATATTAATAGTCGACAGTATTTTCTACTTTCAACTTCGCTTTGCCAGAGAAATCTTTTTATCCATTGTTTATTTTTGGTATAAAGGGTTTTCCAATAAGAGGTGTTATTTTGAATAGCCCGTTATTTCGGTAGATGTCACGTTTGAAACTGTCATTTTTGACATTTGACAAGTAGTAGAAACTACGCATTAATAAAAATGGAACGATACAAGCTTCAAGAACGCATTGAAATATTAAAATTCACTATAAAAATGGTTAAAATTGGTAGAGACGGTTCGTAAAACTCGAACATTTTGGGTCGTCGTGAAGCACCTTGTCGGACCGCAATAAAGAAATTGGTGGAAAATTCGAGCTGTTGGGACAAGTTAGTGATGTGAAGAATAAAACCCGTGCACATAGCTCAAAAACAGCCGAGAATATTTCTGCTGTAGCCGAAAGTGTTGAAGAAAACCCAGAATTGTCCATTCCTCGTCGTTCTTTGGAACTAGGCATTCCACAAACGTCATTACACGGTATTTTGCATAAAGATTTGGGTATTAAGGCTTATAAAATTCAGTGCTACGCTACGTACCACAAAAGCAACGAAACAATTGATCTTTTGTGGAAAAAGTTTTCCGGACAGTGCTATCTATCGAAGAGGTGATCACAATTGGCCACCAAGATCTTGCGATTTAACACCTTGCGACTTCTTCCTTTAGGGTCACGTGAAAGAGATGGTCTTGTTAATAAAAAGTAACATTTTTTTCTTACCTTTGTTTGCCATGGTTTGCCATGATGCGTCACCATTGTGGCACTGATCACAGTCCAATGTAATACTAGTGTTGTGGAAGGACTCCTTTGGAGTTTCATATTATAGATAATTCAGTCACTCCGCCTTCAAATATACTCCTAAAAATACCTTGGAATCAGGGTCCTTCCGATTGCTGCAAACACACACCAAAATCAGCTGAAATTCTCACTCAAAAGGCCATTCTTATCCAAGGATCGAAGTTACTTCTAATCCCCGGAGGTTAAAAATGCTTTTAATCCTCATGTATTAAGAATGTTCTTGTAATCCCCGGGAATAAACGAGGCTTTTAATCCCCGGGAATAAAAGGTACTTTTATCCCCGGGAATAAAAGGTACTTCTAATCCCCCGGAATAAAGTGCTTTTATCCCTGGGAATAAAAGGTACTTTATATCCCCGGCAATAAAAGGTGCTTTTGATCCCCGCTCCCGGAATAAGGGGTACTTTTAATCCTTGGGAATCAGAGGTGCTTTATGAACAAATATGGACCATATGTACTAAATGAGTCTAAAGATTATTAAAAAAACTTACTGTATCGTTTGGGGCCATCTTCCAAGCAGAATGCCAGCGTCAAGAAAGAAGCATCATTCGAAGAACTCCGTTTGCGAAGGCATCCCACCATAAATTATCACTCTCCTATGGAAAGAAAAAAAATTGACAACGGAAATATTTTCCACAGATCACACTACTATTTTTGCTGTGCCATTTTGCAGTCAATAAGATGTTTGAGGATAACCAGTGTACTTTTAAATATTTACTGATTAAAATCTTTATTATTACTAAGTACTGGAATGTATACTTCATTTTATAAAATCATTTGAAAGGCCAGTGAATTATTTTGTCGATTTTTGCAACTGAAATTGAGTTTATTTGGACTGGAATGTAGTAGGTAACGTCAATCAAATGTAATGTTCACTGTTTACTGAATAAATAAGTAATTACTAAAAAAAAGAATATGCGATACTACATATATACATTGTATCATGAACTATATACTCATTTCTTGAAAATTTGGTAATACCAAAAAATATTTTTTGAAGGAAGAAACAAATACACAAACTATCGAAAAGTGCTATCTTGGATTCAAATCTATTCTTTCTGATAGTACAACGTTGATATTTTGTAACCAATGATTGATTAAATTGTAAGTATCGAATATTTGTGAATATTACGTGGATTTTCTATCTTCGAATCATAAATGTTTTTTCAATTGAAAAAATAACCAACGTGACAGAATAATACCACAAAACGCACAAAAACGAAATTTCAATCTAACATTTTTCCCAAATATATTGTCATTGCAATAAGTACCTAGTTTCCATGACTTTTACTGTAAACGGCAACGTTTGCTTAGTTACTGTCAATGAATAATTCCAACCTCACAATTTTACCGTTGATATTATACAGAGTGGAACGTGTGAAACTAGCATGGACAGCTGAGTGATTTGATAGGAGTTGTTGGAGTAAACATGCCATCAACTGTAAATATAGGAAAAAAAGTATAAAAAGTTTCAACTTACGCTTACCTCCGTCTCTGCTGCAACCTTTTATTAAGTTCATATATTCTATAGTCAGGTGACCAAAGTAAGGTGTATGTCTCCTACCTAGGTACTGGTAAGGATCTGTAAAAAAAACAATTCATTATAACCTCGAATATTATCAACTCTTCAAATCAGCAAAAGTAAATTTTTCCAATTATTCAGAAAAATTACAATATAGCACAAAAACATGTAATTGCATGATGAAATATACTACAGGGTGTCCCTGAAAATGTGGTTAATCTCTCTCGGATTCAGATAGAACATAAACAAATGAAGATGACAAGTCCCATTATTTTTTTTCCTAGCAGCCCTCCCTACGAAGATACGACCTCCTAAATGACGCCACTGGAAATCCATTTTAGTGGAATAAGTTTCAAACTACTCGAATAATTTGATAAAAATTGTTGATGATGAGTGATAGTATTAAGGACCTCTAAATCACCGCACTCAAATTTCAATTAGCTTGTTCAGTTTACCAGGGGCGGGACTGGGTTGTACATTTTAATGCTTACATTTTCAACACCCTGTATGATAAGGTGCTGTGAAAAAAAAAATTGTGGATACCTTGAACATTAAGCTAAAGAAAAATGGTACTCTTGTTCAGTGTCGATAAAATGAACCGTTTTCGAAAAAAATAATGAAAGAAGTAAGTAATTGAAATTTATTCCACTAAAATGTATTTCCAGTGGCGTCATTCAGGAGGTCGTATCTTCGTAGGGGGGCCGCTTGGAAAAAAATTATGGGAACTTGACATCTTATTTATCTGAATACGAGAGATTTCCCACATTTTGCGGGACACCCTGAATATAATTATGGTTGGCCCCAAAAAGATTTTGAAAATTAATTCGTTTAATTTATTAATCCAACTGAAATAAAACTTCGAAGTAGGTTTTCAAAATAACCACACATAAAAACTAATCGAGCTATGTAGGGTCGATACCTGGATGGGCGAACGACCTCTAATGAGATTTTCCAAAAAATACAACATTTTCAGCAAAAAATGGAAATTATCTGACATTTTTTTGGGCTCGCACAATGATTTATAGTTGAAGTTTTTACATTAACTTCTAATGACCCTTCATGATTAAATCGTAATTTGGTTGTGTTAAAAATCGAAAACCATAGATTATAAATCATGTTGATAAATCACAAGCGATCTGTGTTCCATTGAAAACCAAAAATCTAGGATGTTGAGATGTAAATCTAACTTTTAACCCCACTATATGGCACTCAAATTATTTATAACATCATTTCTCCCCTAGGTCTAAATTATAAAATACTGCTTGTTCAGATATTGACGGATTGGAAATATCGGGTACTTGTTATCGGTCTCGATTTCAGAGATTGACCCAAATATCCGGAATTTTTGCGTTCTTTTTCCAAAAAAAGTCAACATCGAAACTTTAATTTCCAAGATTTGTACATGACAGTTGAATTCTGAATTAAACCAATAATTAAACAAGATATTCGAATGAAATTATAGTTTTTCTCATATGAAAGATCTTGACTTACGATGTTTACAACAGAAATTGATTATTAATGTATATCCTCAGAGATGGCGTTTGTTTCTGTTTATACCCAGAGATGCGCCAAATCTAACTATAGGACCCTAGAATCCTAGAGAAATTGCTAGCTATGGATGCTCTGGATGATATTACCACCTTCCATGATGTTTGAACGTTGACGAGATTAGATACGAAGTACTAGTTTGTTGTTGGTTAATTTTCAGCGATTAATATAATTCTCTGCTTTCATTATATTTATACCTCAGAGAAAAAACACCTATAGTCCGTTCACGAAAGTTTGAGCCGTCGGTTGGCCATGACAATTGGCAATTCCACTGTGGTATATAAAAATTTTAGGTTTGTTGTTTATTTTCTTGTCAGATTGATACGCAATTTTCATCAATATGTGCATAAAGTTCTCTGATAACTCGCAAGTTGTCAGACGAGGCCGGGTACATTCGGCAACGTTGACTTTAATTTTTACGTTATGACAGCAAATACTGCCAACTTCAGATAAATAAACAAACGCTACTATGCGTTCAAACTTTCGTGAACGGACTATAGATGCTTTCAAGCATTGTTGCCGCAGCAAGTAGAATCTGGTTTATGAAAGCGAAAACCCATTCCGGCGTTGCCATATCTCTTTCCGTAATTGGGATATGTAATTGGTTACGGGATTCCACTACAATGGTACTAAACACTAGAGTCTGCTATAGACAATTCTGTCAGTTTGGCAACATCGTTCTGTTACTGTTTAGTTATGCGATGAGTCGTGTTTACATTTCGTTTCGATTTGACGTTCATAAACTGATTTTGTGGCAGTTTATTGTTGCTTAAAGAGTATTCCGGTAATTATAGCTATGGCAAATGACTTAAATGTTGTTATATTCAGAAATTGTGGCTAGAGCTTGTTTAATTACAATGCAGTACTTTTCACGGGTAGGGGGCATCTCTATACTCTGAGGTTTTATACTAACTACTGCTAAGTGCGAGTCGGGAGAATGAGTTATGTTCTATCTAAGCTCTGTTACGGTCTCCTTATGCTACCTCAGGAACAGCACTGCTAATTATCGACCTATCAAAGGATTCACCCATGGTATTTCATCGAAACTTTCAGTTTTATCAACACTACACGAATATTTCGATAGCGCCCACACATGGGCGCTAAACGCCCACCAAAAAACACCAACCTGTAGATCGCGCCGCCGAACGGGAAGACGTCAGGCGGCGTTTGCAGCAGATGATGCGGACTCCAGCATACGACGCCAGCGTCGTACGAGCACGTGGCGGCGGCGTTCTTGACGACGTCGACGTCGCCGCGATGACCAGCGGCGGCGCAGATGGCGCCCAGCAGCGGATCGAAGGGGCCCGCCTTCGGCCCCGCGCCGCAGGATGGGCGGCATGGGCGGGGGACTGGTGCCGGGCGTACGATTCTGCCGCGGCCGCGCCGCCGCCGCCACGTGGACGCCCGCGACGCGCGCCTCTGGTCGGCGTCGGCTCGCCGGGGCATATTTCATGGGGATCATCGAAGTACGAGGCTATAGCAGCGGAAATCGTGGTCGGTTTTTAAGGTTTCACTTTTTTTGTAATTGGAAGTTGCGGGATGCGAAGGATGGCGGTCGTCCTTCCGGGTGGCGGACTGACGCGGTGCTGCTTGATCTAACTTTTTTGTTTGTTTTACCAGAAGCGTATTGCGCTGAACTACGATATGTATCGGGTGGCGCAAAGGACTACTGATAGAAAAAGTTCAAAAATTATCTCTGAACCATTGAAAAGTCTATGATTTCCTCTTCACATGGATGTAAAGCAGCCAAATTGTTAGATATTCTCCCGACTGTGCTGGAGTGCTGAAAACCCCATAAAACTTCACGAGCGGCCCCTACATTCGAAACGTTTTCAATTATTGTGTGTGCACTATCGTGAGTTAAAATAATTGGTCCATATTTTTTCGAAGAAATCGAACGGACAGTGTCAGTACGTTTTGACCGGTATGTCCACATGATTTAGGAGTTTTTAGTTCCTCTTGAGTTTTTTAAGCGCTACAGCACATTCGCCTGATTTAGTACCCTGCGATTTTTTGGGGATATCTAAAATTACCATTTATTACGATCGTCAAAGGATTCTAGCTCATATAAAGAACCAACATTATTTGCTATTGCCAACATACCAAACGAAATGCTGGACACAAGTTGTAAGAGATTCTGAAATCGATTGAAGCATTGTATTGACAATAATGGGACCAATATTGCCAGATATCATCTTTAAACTGTCCTTCACATTAAACTTTAAATGTTATATTTGATGGAAAAATAATCTTATCGATATTTGCATAAGTTTTTATTCGAACATTATGTGGACTTTCTCAATTTGTGAAACGAGCCACGAAAATGTTACATTTTTAATGTAAAATATCTTTAAGAGCGTCTGAATAGTTTCAAATCTATTTAGAAACTTAGAGCAACACATTCATGAATATTTATTCCCAAATAATTGCGACTTAGATGAGAAAACGACAATATTTTCAGATAACCATTCAACTTGAAATTCTTAAGCAACATACTTATTTGAAAAGAAAAATGGCAACATCGCAAGTTTTGTCAGATCGTAGTTTACGTAGAATGCCTAATTATCGTTTCGCATGGCAACGATAGAATCTAAAAATTGGCGCAGTTGTCAAATTTTCTTGAAATGTTAAGTTGAATGAAGAAGCAGGACTTCAGTAGGATATCCCACATTTGGCTGCATTTTCCTCCAAGATTGAATATTTTTGAGAAAAAAAACATTAGTATAGCTTTTCAACGGTTTTGAGATGTTTTTTGAACATAACATGAATGGTAAGTTTTGTTTTTGAACCAATTCATTGCATCGCATTTGAAAAATCATAAAACGTATACATGCTCACATTGTTGATGAAATTTTTGAATAAGGCT
>JACDNR010000377.1:0-57958 GCA_013421045.1 Propylea japonica | reverse complement strand
ACATTATCATTCTCTACCCATAAGTACCAATTCCCAAAATTTCAAGGTGGCAGGATTCCTAGTAAAAATATTGCTGGAACACCCCCGCCTCCACCGCCTCTCTGACGGCCGGATATTTGAAACCGAGTATTACATTATCATTCTCTACTACCCATAAGTAACGAAATTCCAAAATTTCAAGTGGCAGGATTCCTAGTAAAAATATTGCTGGAACACCCCCGCCTCCACCGCCCCTCTGACGGCCGGATATTTGAAACCGAGTATTACATTATCATTCTCTACCCATAAGTAACCAATTCCAAAATTTCAAGGTGGCAGCATTTCCTAGTAAAAATATTGCTGAACACCCCCCGCCGGCACCGCCTCTCTGACGGCCGGATATTTGAAACCGAGTATTACATTATCATTCTCTACCCATAAGTAACGAAATTCCAAAATTTCAAGGTGGCAGGATTCCTAGTAAAATATTGCTGGAACACCCCCGCCTCCACCGCCCTCTGACGGCCGGATATTTGAAACCGAGTATTACATTATCATTCTCTACCCATAAAAACGAAATTCCAAAATTTCAAGGTGGCAGGATTCCTAGTAAAATATTGCTGGAACACCCCCCGCCTCCACCGCCTCTGACGGCCGGATATTTGAAACCGAGTATTACATTATCATTCTCTACCCATAAGTAACCAATTCCCAAAATTCAAGGTGGCAGGATTCCTAGTAAAAATATTGCTGGAACACCCCCGCCTCCACCGCCCCTCTGACGGCCGGATATTTGAAACCGAGTATTACATTATCATTCTCTACCCATAAGTAACGAAATTCCAAAATTTCAAGGTGGCAGGATTCCTAGTAAAAATATTGCTGGAACACCCCCGCCTCCACCGCCCCTCTGACGGCCGGATATTTGAAACCGAGTATTACATTATCATTCTCTACCCATAAGTAACCAATTCCAAATTTCAAGGTGGCAGGATTCCTAGTAAAAATATTGCTGAACACCCCCCCGCCTCCACCGCCCCTGACGGCCGGATATTTTGAAACCGAGTATTACATTATCATTCTCTACCCATAGTAACCAATTCCCAAAATTTCAAGGTGGCAGGATTCCTAGTAAAAATATTGCTGGAACACCCCCGCCTCCACCGCCCCTCTGACGGCCGGATATTTGAAACCGAGTATACATTATCATTCTCTACCCATAAGTACCAATTCCCAAAATTTCAAGGTGGCAGGATTCCTAGTAAAATATTGCTGGAACACCCCCGCCTCCACCGCCCCTCTGACGGCCGGATATTTGAAACCGAGTATTACATTATCATTCTCTACCCATAAGTAACCAATTCCCAAATTTTCAAGGTGGCAGGATTCCTAGTAAAAATATTGCTGGAAAACCCCCGCCTCCCCGCCCCTCTGACGGCCGGATATTTGAAACCGAGTATTACATTATCATTCTCTACCCATAAGTAACGAAATTCCAAAATTTCAAGGTGGCAGGATTCCTAGTAAAAATATTGCTGGAACACCCCCGCCTCCACCGCCTCTCTGACGGCCGGATATTTGAAACCGAGTATTACATTATCATTCTCTACCCATAAGTAACCAATTCTCAAAATTTCAAGGTGGCAGGATTCTAGTAAAAATTTGCTGAACACCCCCGCCTCCACCGCCCCTCTGACGGCCGGATATTTGAAACCGAGTATTACATTATCGTTCTCTACCCATAAGTAACGAAATTCAAAATTTCAAGGTGGCAGAATTCCTAGTAAAAATATTGCTGGGAACACCCCCGCCTCCACCGCCCTCTGACGGCCGGATATTTGAAAACCGAGTATTACATTATCATTCTCTACCCATAAGTACGAATTCCAAAATTTCAAGGTGGCAGGATTCCTAGTAAAAATATTGCTGGAACACCCCCGCCTCCACCGCCCCTCTGACGGCCGGATATTTGAAACGAGTATTACATTATCATTCTCTACCCATAAGTAACCAATTCCCAAAATTTCAAGGTGGCAGGATTCCTAGTAAAAATATTGCTGGAACACCCCCGCCTCCACGCCCTCTGACGGCCGGATATTTGAAACCGAGTATTACATTATCGTTCTCTACCCATAAGTACGAAATTCCAAATTTCAAGGTGGCAGGATTCCTAGTAAAAATATTGCTGGAACCCCCCCGCCTCCACCGCCCCTCTGACGGCCGGATATTTGAAACCGAGTATTACATTATCATTCTCTAACCATAAGTAACGAAATTCCAAAATTTCAAGGTGGCAGGATTCCTAGTAAAAATATTGCTGGACACCCCCGCCTCCACCGCCCCTCTGACGGCCGGATATTGAAACCGAGTATTACATTATCATTCTCTACCCATAAGTAACAATTCCCAAAATTTCAAGGTGGCAGGATTCCTAGTAAAAATATTGCTGGACACCCCGCCTCCACCGCCTCTCTGACGGCCGGATATTTGAAACCGAGTATTACATTATCATTCTCTACCCATAAGTAACGAAATTCCAAAATTTCAAGGTGGCAGGATTCCTAGTAAAAATATTGCTGGCACACCCCCGCCTCCACCGCCCCTCTGACGGCCGGATATTTGAAACCGAGTATTACATTATCATTCTCTACCCATAAGTAACCAATTCCCAAAATTTCAAGGTGGCAGGATTCTAGTAAAATATTGCTGGAACACCCCCGCCTCCACCGCCCCTCTGACGGCCGGATATTTGAAACCGAGTATTACATTATCTTCTCTACCCATAAGTAACGAAATTCCAAAATTTCAAGGTGGCAGGATTCCTAGTAAAAATATTGCTGGAACACCCCCCGCCTCCACCGCCCCTCTGACGGCCGGATATTTGAAACCGAGTATTACATTATCATTCTCTACCCATAAGTAACGAATTCCAAAATTTCAAGGTGGCAGGATTTCTAGTAAAATATTGCTGGAACACCCCCCTCCACCGCCCCTCTGACGGCCGGATATTTGAAACCGAGTATTACATTATCATTCTCTACCCATAAGAAACGAATTCCAGAATTTCAAGGTGGCAGGATTCCTAGTAAAAATATTGCTGGAACACCCCCGACTCCACCGCCCTCTGACGGCCGGATATTTGAAACCGAGTATTACATTATCATTCTCTACCCATAAGTAACCAATCCCAAAATTTCAAGGTGGCAGGATTCCTAGTAAAAATATTGCTGGAACACCCCCGCCTCCACCGCCCCTCTGACGGCCGGATATTTGAAACCGAGTATTACATTATCGTTCTCTACCCATAAGTAACCATTTCCCAAAATCTCAAGGTGGCAGGATTCTTAGTAAAAATATTGCTGGAGACGCCCCCGCCTCCACCGCCTCTCTGACGGCCGGATATTTGAAACGGAGTATTACATTATCATTCTCTACCCATAAGTAACCAATTCCAAAATTTCAAGGTGGCAGGATTCCTAGTAAAAAATATTGCTGGAACACCCCCGCCTCCACCGCCTCTCTGACGGCCGGATATTTGAAACCGAGTATTACATTATCATTCTCTACCCATAAGTAACAAATTCCAAAATTTCAAGGTGGCAGGATTCCTAGTAAAAATATTCTGGAACACCCCCGCCTCCACCGCCCCTCTGACGGCCGGATATTTGAAACCGAGTATCACATTATCATTCTCTACCCATAAGTAACGAAATTCCAAATTTCAAGGTGGCAGGATTCCTAGTAAAAATATTGCTTTTACACTTTGCCCCCGCCGGCCGCCTCTCTGACGGCCGGATATTTGAAACCGAGTATTACATTTTCATTCTCTACCCATAAGTAACCAATTCTCAAATTTCAAGGTGGCAGGATTCCTGATAAAAATATTTTTGGAATACATTCGCCCCTGCCGCCCCCAACGCCACCCACAACGCCTTCTCACGGCTGGAGAGCTGTTCCCTAGTTCCACAATTTCCTATATTATGCATAAAAACTAATTATTTGAATCCTGGAGTTCACAGAAGGAAGAAACAGAATATTGCTGATATTTATTGCTAAAGGTACTCGGGTAAGAATAAGCGAAAAATGTCACATTTAGCTCGAGATATTTGAGCGGTATTCCGAAAAAATACTTCGTGAATCATAAAATGACCCATATCTGGGTGTTCAAATGTGGGCATCGTTTTTTCTAATATGAATATGCGTTAAAGAGATTTTGATCTGGTATAGTCGATTTTCACGTCAGAGAATTTTTCAAACATGTCAACCACAACACTATCAAAGTCACAGGATTTGCCGTAGTGCATTCGCAAACTATTGTTTTCAGTTGTAACATCTTGATTTAATACATTTTCTTGCAGATGATATATTTTCGAAGCAGCTTCGGCAACCTATTTCATCAATGTTGCCGTGATGTATTACTCTGCCACGTGGTTTATTTTCTTGAGAGCAGACAAACTTTTACAATATCTGGAAAGGCTAAGTGAAATGAGAAAAGAAAACATTGAAAATTACGAGGAAACAGTGTCATTTATTGAAAAAGTTACCAATGTAGTACATTACAGCATGATGATTGCTATTTGCGCAACAATGGCAGAATCTTTTGCAACAATAACTACTGTAACAAGGCCAACTGGCTAATGATCCTCATTACATATGTGGAGTCGTTCCACTATGGTTGCCTTTAAAGGAGAGCTATTTCCTTTTGAAGCCATTTTATATCTTGTATATTGCCGGATTTGTGCTATCACAATTCAACGATGGCTTCATTTAGTAGCTTGTATTTTGGGTCTGTGAAATTAATTGAATTAAAATTGAGAAATCTGATTAACATGATGAAAATATAGATTTGAAGATAAAACTACGAAACAATCAGAAAGAAGCTTTACTACTGCGTACAGTATTATGCAGATATAACCAGGTAAGTAACAAAATGAAATGTCACATTCATTCATATACTCCGTTCGCATCATAGACTTATAAAAACAATGTAGTGTGAGAGATAATGACTTCAGACAAGGATAGAGTAATATTAGTGCGAAGCACAGAACATATAACAAAAAGATTGATCGTAGATTATCTACTCATTAGATATTTTTATTTTGTGACTTTTCCCACATTAAGAGAGAAAATTGTGAAGGGTGGAGTGATATTATTTAGTTTAGTCTATGCACCACACTTATATACCCCATCCTTCACTATCTCTCTCTCCCTTATGTTTGGGGGTGTTGAGTGTGAAAGTCACATGACGCCCTGTCCATTCTTTTCTATGTCTATGGTTCGCATAGACATAGTCCCCGTCCGACGAGCTTGCGAGTTATCAGATAACTCTACAGGCGTTTTCGGAAATTTACTAGGGCTAGCTCGATCCCTAACATTCGCGTTTCGTTTACCTACCCGAACATCAACCAGTGTTCGGAAAGTACGGTGCTATTCACTCGATCATTGACTCCGGTTTATTTATCTTACCAAAGATATTCTACAATACAGTGGAACCCGGTAGTCCGACAAACATTTTGCAGGGCAGTGTCGAACTATCGAATTCGTCGGATTATAGAGTACTGCCTAAGACCCCCCCCTATAGTCCGGATTTTTTTACAAAAAGTACCTTGTAATCCGACAAATTACAGATCCAATGATAAGATTCTTTATACATACATATGTACATACTAATTATACTTCATTATGTATGGTATAAATAATAGACCATGTCGGATTACAGGGCGCCGGATTAGACAGGGCCGGACTACCGGGTTCCACTGTATACGTAGAATAGAATGTATATTTGATCGTAACCCCTTCACACGAGAGCAGGGCCGCATGCGCACTGCAGTTCAAATTTTGTATTTGAAAAGGGCGGGAACTAGTCTTCTACTCTTTCTTGATATTTCATATATTCTATTCCTAAAAATATGGAAATATAAGAGAATTTGGCTCAGTGTAAAATGTATGTTTCATGACCAGAGAAAATAATGTGAAAGGGACTTCTTCCTAACTTTGTATACCGATCTTTCTGCGTTAATGCTAAAGCCTACTTTACTTCTTTAACATAGGTACTCAAAGATAACATTGAATATGCGAGGGCACACCAGAAATTATAAGAAAGATTTTACAGAAGCCAATAAATCCAAGCAAGCTAGAGAACAGTAAATAAACTGGAACTGAAAAAATAAATTCTCTACTTCTTTAACATAGGTACTCAGAATAACATGGAAGGGCACACCAGAACTTACAAGGAATTTTACGAATCCAAAGCAAGAGACAATCCGAAAAGAAACTGGGACTGAAAAGAATAAATCCATAAAATATTAGGTTATGTTTTTGATACCAACCACCGTTAAATCTAAGCCTGATGTGTTCGTAAACTTAGAACCCGTGTCCGTGATCCGAGTAGATCCGTTTACGTACCCAATAGATCGAGTTAGTAACCCTGAGTAGTTTCCAAAATACCTTATTTTAATATTGACAACATTGCGTATCAATCTGACAAAAAAATAACATATAGTCCGTTCACGAAAGGTTGAGCCTACGGTTGGCCATGGAAAATTTGGCATATTCCACTGTGTATATAAATTTAGGTTATTTCTTGTCAGATTGATACGCAATGTTGTCAAATTGCATAGAGTTGTCTGATAACTCGCAATCTAGTCGAACGAGGCCGGTTACATTCGGCAACGTTGACTTTTTTTACGATATGACAGCAAATACGCAACTCAGATAAATAAAAAAACGCCTACTATGTGCTCAACCTTCGTGAACGGACTATAATCGGAAATTTCAATATACACAGTGGAATATGCCAAATTTTCATGGCCACACCACGCTCAATATTACGAGAACGGGCTATAAATACCGATGTTAAACCCTCGTTAAAATAAAAAGCTAGGGTACTGAGTTAATAGTTTTTCCTGCAAAAAACTATTTATATCTCGATTGCATTTGTCCTCTTTTATTTTCATTATGTTGATAGAATTTATTGTTTATTGTAGACTTGTCCACCAATGAATGATACCGTAGGGTATATATTCGCTCCCACTCATAATGCATATAACAATGTCTTGATGGTATATTGGGATATCTTACGATCAAGGTGAGGAAAACATAAATACCTACACTCTATTATTCTGTGATTTTATAATATTACTGCATGTTATGCCATTTCCAAATTTGGGTTCATTCGACCATTCTTTTGAGGAGCATGGGCGCAAAATAACCATTAATGTTCGGCGTTATATTTCAATGCTTAAAATTTTTTTTTGAGTCAGAATTAGAATGGTCCGGTCCATTGAAGATCGAGATACTCAGGATATCTGGTTCCAACAAGATGGGACCATGAGCCACACAGGACAGATTTCGATGAAAAAGCAGCGGCAGATGTTCCCTGCCCGCCTCGTCTTTTAAAGAGTGTCGGATCGATCTGAATCGTGCGTTTATTACATCCGGATTGAGGGGAGTACACATCTGGACCGTTCGTCATAAAAATCTGAGCAATCGGACGTCGATCTTTCGCTCGTTCTTTTCGACAGAAAATGCGCTTTTATCCATATTTTTATGTTTGTTACATATTTTTTTGTTTTATGTTGAGTTTCCTGATCTGACAACCGATAGATTGAAAAATTCTAACACTCTTATTCTTCTGTTTTTCATTTATTTATTAAAAACTTAATTAATTCATTGAAATTGTTCGATATAGCTATCGTAGTTATTAATTGGCAGGAGGAGATATTGCTTTCTCGTTTCTTTTTCGTGTAATTAATTAATTAATTAGGAACTACGAAAACGGTGAAAGTATCGTTAAAAGATGAGCGTATTTTCCAAAATAGTGATCTTCGAAATCTCATAATCTAAAAAGTAGTTTCTTTTTCGTGTAATTAATTAATTAATTAGGAACTACGAAAACGGTGAAGTATCGTTAAAAGATGAGCGTATTTCCCAAAATAGTGATCTTCGAAATCTCATAATCTATAAAAGTAGAACAGAGCAGTATGTTTGTACCGTTCGTTTATTCGCAGCTATTACCTACAGATGAATCTGTCGATCTATGGTCACATGACTAAAAAATCCGTCTGCTCGCGGAGGTCAATGCCGAACGGGCTTAATCTTAAAAAAACGCGTACAACCTTGCATCGCTTCTGAAAGACACCATCTTACTGATGGAATCCTTAAAATTCAAGTGAACGAATGGGGCTTTAGCACTGAATCGAGCAGATGAATGAACCATTTTGTCGTACTCACTGTTGTTTCACCTTCCAACACGACGCCTATCAATAAATTCACCATGAGAAATGATCAAAGAAATGCCCAAAAAAGGAAGTACTGATGATGACATATACCGATTTGGAATTCACATCGAACACATACGATATACAATGCATCAGACAGAGAATTTTTTCCCTCCAGTTGCACAGATGAATAGGCGAGATAATCAAGTGCGATAACTGAATGAATTCAACTGTCCTCACTGCAAAAATCAAGTCTGTCTCTCTCTTATCGCAGTATGGTAGGGAACCCGCACTGCACGTATAGAATTTTTAATTGTGTCAGGCTGCCCGTAATACTCGATTCAGTATTTACTGTTGCCTACCATACTAAAGCATTACGCTCCTCTAACGATAAGAGAGAGACGAGACTAGGAAATGAAGCAAGACAACTGAATTCACGTGTGTTACAGCAAGTGATTGTCTAGATTATTCATCTGTGCAACTGGAGGGAAAATTCTCTGTCTGATGCATGTATATCGTATATTTCAGATGTGAATTTCCAAACCTGTATATTCAATGCTGTATTGAGAGAAGACTATTGCCGAACACCTGAAAATATCTGAGATAATTCTCATTCTGAAGCCAGGTAAAGATCCAAAATTTGTTAACTCATATCGACCAATTAGTCTCTTGCCAATTCTGTCAAAAATTCTTGAAAAGCTCTTCGTTTCGAGAATAAAGTCTGATATCAGCCTAGATGATTGTATACCCCAGCATCAATTCGGATTCAGAACAAACCACTCACTACACAGCAAACTCACAGACTGAGTCACGAAATAAATAAAGCCCTTGAACTCAAGAATACTGCACATCTGTCTTCCTAGATGTGAGTCAAGCATTCGATAGAGTCTGGTATCCTGGCCTTCTATATAAATCAAAAAATATCTGCCAATCAAGTATTACATGCTGATGAATCTTATCTCAATAAAAGGACATTCACGTGCGAATAAACGATAAAATATCTAACAGCTATCCAATCCAATCTGGAGTTCCCCAAGGAAGCGTTCTTGGGCCCTTGTTATATTTACTGTACACAGCAGATCTTCCTGTAAGTGAGGATTAAATAATGGGAACATTCGCAGATGATACTGCAATTCGTGCCATTCACGAAGATCATGAAGAGGGCATCTAATATATTGCAGAGACACCTTCACCGAATAGAAAATTGGCTATCTAAATGGAGAATTAAGATCAATGAAACGAAGTCAGTTCAGGTCAACTTCACCCTTCGAAGAGAGCAATGTCCCCCCATATATATGAATACAATCCAAATACCAAAATCCTCAACGACCCAAATACTGGGAATACATCTGGACAATAGGTAACATGGAAGGAGCATATTGTTAAAAAAAGAAAACAAATAGACCTTAAAATGAAAGAACTCAATTGGCTTATAGGTAGAAAGTCAAAGCTATCAATAGAACAAAAATTCTTCTATATAAGTCAATTATAAAGCCTATATGGACGTATGGAATTGAGCTGTGGGGGTGTGCAAGTAATCTAATGTGTCTATTATTCAGAGAAGCCAGTCAAAATTTTGAGAACAATAACCAATGCTCCATGGTATGTAACAAATCAAACGCTTCATGAAGATCTGAAGATACCTTATGTTAAGGATGTCATTAAGGAGAGAAGTGAAAAACATCATAACAAAATAGAGGCACATGTAAACAACATACTCCATCCACTAACTCAACGGCTGGACAACAGAAGACTCAAAAGAAGCTGGCCAGTAGACCTGATAGGGTGACTAAGGGGTACTCTCAATGGAGGAGACCTCGTAACGTTATTTAAGTTCATAATGTACTTATAGACAGCATATTAGCCTATAGAAATGTATATTTTTGATTGCTATAAACGATGATACTAAAAAAAAATGTTGTTTCAATTTTTTTCAAAAACCATTCACAACTGTACTAATCAACCTATACCGAATACAGTGTCTCCCAATAAGCTTGATAGAACTTTGAAATTGAATAAAACAACAACAAATAAACCGATTTGGTTCTCAAAACATTTATTCGAAAGATATGGTGTATAGTTTATGATTTAAAACAAGATATCGTTCAAATGGCCTCCACGAGCTCGTTTGCAGACCTTAATTCGTTTGACCCAATTTTCCATGACTCGGCCTAGCATTTCCTGTGGTATGGCCTCGATACACCTCGTAATGTTCTCCTCAAGGTCTTGAATTGTCGCTGGAGAGTTGCTGTACACTTGTGATTTCACATGTCCCCCATAAAAAAAGTCCAGGGCGTTAATCACACGATCTTGGCGGCCAGGCGATGGGGCCGTTTCTCGAATTAATGAGTCGCCGAACTTATCGCGCAATAAAGTCATTGTCGTTCGAAATGTGTGGGGGGCGCCGTCCTTTTGGAAATAAAGATCGTCGTCACCAATTTCATCAAATTTCGGGAAGAGAAATTCACGCAGCAAGTCGCTATAGCGCTGGCCGTTCACAGTAACGGCTTGTCCGACGTAATTTCGGAAAAATACGCCGATGATGCCACCACTCCACAATCCACACAAAACTGTGATCTTTTGTGGATGCAAAGGTCTTTCTTGCCCACTTGTGGATTAGAATCGCTCCAATATCGGCAATTCTGCTTGTTAACGAAGCCGTTCAGCCAGAAAATGAGCCACACTTCGCGTGGCCACCCGGCGAACGCGAATTTGCGTAATAATTTGGACGATTTCCAAACGTTGTGTGAGCGTGAAACTTTTCATGGTAAAACTTTGAACCTTTCTGAATAAAATGACACTTCGAACGTCAAAATTGATAAACAAATATGGCCGCCAAAACCTTACAAAGTTTCTACAACCTTATTGGGAACACTATTTTGATATCAATCTCAAATCCCACATAATTCTAAGGTATTAGTCTTATTGCTCCACCAGAGAACGAGCGCTCAAAAGCTCCTGCTCAGGCTTTTCTAAATTTTTCTAGTTTCAAAAGTGACCACCAGGGGGAGTATTTCTAAGGAACATTCGCCAATACACCATGACCAGTCTGAAATGAATTCGATCTCACTACATCGATATTTGCGATCGCACCTCGTACAACAAAAACAATTTCCCTCCCCTCGCGAACGAAACATCTCGAATCTAAGCATAAATGCCTTCGTAGCGGCAGTTTTTCCATACCAGATACATACAGAACGGGCCGAGGAAACAATACAGACGGAAAATCTGTTCCGTTTTCCCTTCAGCGGATCGCATTATTTCCATATTATTTTTCCAGTTCGCAACTATCCAAACCACATTTCCCTGACAGTTCATTTCGAACGTGACCGTGGAACTTGTATGTAATTTTCCGCCCATTTTTTTATTCCTTCCTCGTTATTCTTTTCTTCTATGATCCTGGAAAAGCGTGAGAACCGATGTTGAGGCGTAAGACGTATCGAGTTACGCGTTTCCGAGCTGAGTTTAATGGTGATAAAGCGAAAAAGAATTTTGGATGTGATTTTTCTTGTGAACAAGGGTGTAAAATATACCCCTTCGCTGAAAAATTCAGATTATCTCAACTGTTTGCGACAGATAAATGAAAACTGCATATTCTGATTCGCAAATAATCAATCTAAATTAAGATTTTCTCCAAAAAATTTAGATTTCCTATAGGCCAAGCAATAGAGGTTTTTTACGTGACAAAAATACTACCTGAAATCTGACTGTGCAGTCATGCAATAGGTAGTTTCTACATGTTTTTCATGATAAATTCCACTCCTGAATCGTCTTAGGTTTTTTTTGAGAAGCGAAAAATAGCCAAAAAATCCAAAAATTTTGCTTTTTCGCTTATAAACGTGAAGTATTGATCTGATCGAAAAGCTGTTAAGGCACTTTTTGTAGAGAATTCAAAAACAAAAAAAATGAGAGGTGACACATCTCAAGCGGATAATTAGTTTCCGAGAAAAGCTCAAAAACTGGAAAAAACATCAATTTTTCGAAAATTCATAACTTGTCAATTTCTGAGATGAAGCGTAGTTTCTCTGAATTTAAGTAGTTATTAACATATACTTTTTGGTGCACAATTACAAAGCTGTCGGATAAATAGTTTTTTGCACAATCGCAGTTTTTCCGAATTCGACGTACTTTTTTAAGAAGTCGTGATACTCGGCTACTTGTCGGATTTGAATTTTAGAAATAGTTATTTATTATACAACTTTTCGAAAAATGTCACAAAACCATAAACCGCACGCTGAGACGATTAATACTTCGTTAATAAAGATGGAGGGAATCAAAACAACAGCTGATCTCCATCCACGATCGCCGGGGTTGATTCGGGCCGATCGGACGTTCAGTTTCGGCTAAGCTCGTTCGCCTAGAAGCGAAAATAATGCCGCGGAGCCAGGCCTCCGACACGTGATCTACAGCTTGAATTTTGAGTGGTTTCCGCACCGTTCATTTGAAGAAGTTTGAAATGTTACATTCTAACGAATCTCGACTCGTGGAAGCGAGCCTCCTTCGCTAAGCGGTTTGCCTGCTATCCGTTACGCTGTATTGTGTGTTGCGGATAATGTATGAATGTTTTAGATCGCTGAGTAATAAACATATGTTTATTACTTTGAGATTTGGATAGTAGATAGAATATGGAAATAATACAGATATGGAAATGTGATTATTTTTTATTTGAACTTGAATTTAAAATTGGAATTAAACGCAGTGAAATAAGGGGAGACCCGGCCTCCTCTGCCTCCTCTAAGCAGCCGCCACTGATAATTAATCAAAATAGAGCGTTTCGTGAGTCGAACATCATAAGCCACCCCATTCGCAAATAAGCCTGTTATCTACGTTGGCCCACGGGAACTTCCCCCACTCCTCCAAACTTGTTTCCACCGATAAACATCCGCTATTTATGAATCCTAGTTTCGGGGAAACTTTCCCCCCCCAACTCCTGTTGGAAATATTAAACCGCTCGAGCACAGAAACGTTCTGGGGATAGTCTATGATTATGATGGGTGTTTAAACGAAGACGTAACTGATTTTTGGATTATTCATTATCCAACTTATTTTGAAAAATGTTTAGCCTACTGTAGAAGCAAACAAAATTTCAATATCAAAATTTTAATACTCAGCATATTCTCCTCTTAATTGGATAATTTATTATAGCGAACCTGCAACGCTCTAGACCTTTCAAAAAATTCAAGAAAAGCTCTGAGCAGGAGCAAAAATACAAAAATTAAATTATAACGATTCTGATGATGCGTTCCCATTGAAATTTTGCATGAACATTCAGTATATCGGTCTTGATTCACAAAAATAATTCCACTTGAATCGTTATCCTGTTATGGAAATATAGAGATTCTTCTTTTCAATATTCCAATTGAATTTTCTATGCTTCTGTTGACACTATGGCTATAAAATTCTGTATGAACATTCAGTGTATTATCTTTGTTTATGAGATAGATTTCATTCCAATCAGATATTTTTTTTATGGAATATGAAGTTTCTTCTTTTCAATATTCCAATTAAATTTTCTATGGTTCCGTTCTCACTATGGCCACTAAATTTTTACATGAAGTTTATAATGAGCATTTGCATATGACCGCAACATTTTATTTCGATGGGTTTCGTTTTGTCTGAGATATTGAGAGCGAAAATTCTACTTTTTCAGCATATTTTGGACACGAAACATCTTAGGACTTGAAGAACCACAGTGTCGCCACTCGCCATTCCATCGATTGTTGCTTTGTTTCTGGATCGTAAAATTAAAAATGAAAATAATTGAATAAGGAAGTTACATAAATTGATTGCCAGTAAAATTTTATTCCATAACTGTGTATACGAGGTATAAATTAACTGAAATTAAAAAAGTGTCATTTTCCATTACAATGAAATTGCCTATTTCCGCATGAGGTTAACGAAAATTATCATCAATAAAAACGAATATTGCGCGTTTTCCAAATTTGCGAATAACGCAATTACTAGCTTTATAACTCGGCACATCGAATGGCAGTTGTTTCTGTTGTACAATAATGAAAACGACTGAGTCAAAGTTAATCCACATTTCTACAACTCAAAATCGAAAAGAGAATTCTCCATTTTTCAGGGAGTATTCTAGTCGTTTTTTAAGGGATCTTGTAAATCTTTTGTTCTCTACCTGATCATTCATGCAAACCTAAGTTAATTTATAGTTAAATAAGGGGTTGCAGTTCACTGCGACCTCAAGGTCTATTGTGCCCCCTTACAGAGCTGTTCTGACCACACCCTCCATAGCTCGTTTCAGCATTCTCTCCTTAGGCTTGCAATGCCAAAGCGTTTCTTGACTAGGCGAATGTGGGTTTCTTCCTTCTCCCCACAGAACCTACACTCGTCAGTGTCCGATAATCCCATCTTCAACAGGTGCTTCCTGAGGCGACAGTGTCCTGTAAGAAAGCCAGTGAGGAGGTGTAATCGTTTCTTACCAAGATCCAGATATCTTTTGGATCTTTGCTGTTTTGAAGTTCCGAAGGAACTTAGTGACATGATCCATCCCTGGGAGATTCCGTCTAAGGCGTTGATAAAACCAAAACTTCCATTGCTGGACCAATGTCTTAGATTGGTCTTCTCCATGCCCACAGAAAAGCCCACAACCAGCAGGTGCAAACCTTGATGCACTGTTTGCTAGTTCATCGGTCTTTTCATTTCCTTCGACACCTCAATGCCCTGGAACCCATAGTAGAGTAACTTTTATTGCCTTGTGCCAGTTGCTTTATGGTGTCACAACATTTCAGGCCAGCAGAGACAGCCATTATTCCGATCTATAAATAATATAAATATCTAAAGAAATAATTTAGAACAAAACCAGACGGATTCGTATTCATAGCCACTAGAAAAAACTTCCAAAATCCCTTGAGAGCTTCGTAATTCATATCTCAATACAAACATAGGAGAACTATCAAGCTTTCTGTGTTCTTAGATAGGTACCTAAAGAGAGAGATCGTACGAGTATGAAGTAGGTAAGAGCGCCCTCTCACGATAAAACAGTAAAGTTCATCGCTTTCTATGTAGGGGACCAACATGATACATAGAATGTAACAGGAACAATCGTAGCTATCATTTAAGCCAAACACGGTAATATTCAACACTAGCAGACCCAACAAACGTTGTTCTGTATACACAAAAATTCATTCAATTCGATCCAGCCGTTGAGTTGCAGACTAGATTAATAACCTAAATAATGACTACAGCGCCATCTGTTGTTCTGATTTGTGATCATAAACATACGGGCATCAGGCAATCCAAAATACATTCATACATCCCTCACACCGGTACCTTCTCCTACCCGCCTAGTGCCTACCTCTGAGACGCATTTTGGTGCGATTTCATCTTCACCTGCCATATCTTTTGATGTATTCATCATAATTGAATGATGTAAAGGCAATTTCGTTCTAAATTAAATACTTGGGATGAACGACGTATTTAATAGGATAAGGATCAATAGCGTATTCATAAAAAAATACTCATAAATAATGCATAATTTTGAGAAACATTTTGATACCTTTAAAAGGTAATACGGAGTAAACCTTGAAAGATAGATGTATGCTATCGCGGACTTTTTGGTAGAACTATTGAAGAGGTACTTACATTTCCGTCATACATTGTTTCCATGTACGTCTTACGGTTTTTGCAGCGCACCTGGAAATAGCTGATTTGGTACTCATATTTATTATCATTGAAGTTATAGTAGGTTTCCTTAATTTTCTCGGGTGAAAATATAGCCTATGTTACTCAGTGATATTGTAGCTTTCTAAGGGTGAAAAAATTATTGAAATCGGTCAAGTAGCTTATGAGTTAACTCGTATCAACGCCACAAACCCACAAACATACAAATCTTTCCTCTTTATAATATTGTATAGATTCCAACATCCACCAGAATATCGTGAGAAATCTAACGTCTGTGCAGCGCTTTACTTCCCGCCTGAGACGTTAAAAACCAGACAAAAGTCAGCTAAAAGCTTTCGCTCAGGTGAAACTCTAGACAAACGTTTTACGACTTATCTCCGACCTGCAAAATTCCGTTTAGCCAGACGATTCGGTCACGTATCTCATTGTTGGCTTGGCCACCTATGCAACGGACTGAATACGACATTGCTTCATCTTATTACCTGCCGGTAATGGAAGATTTCTTGCTTGCCGGCAGTCGGGTACGCGGATATGAACGGGAATGAGGAATCGATAGGGCTGCTGCAGATGGGCGTCTAGATTAGAACGGTGCAGAGAAAGGAAGTGATTTGGAGAATTAAGATCGGGGATTCCCGCCACGTGTGTGTTATAGATTCAGGATGCTGAGGGAATTATGAGAAGGAGTTGGGAAGTGGCGATTCCATTTACGAATTGATGCGTTCTCTTCTTGCATTTACTAGTTGTAGATTGCTTGAGAGTTTGGTGTATGTGTGAATTATTCGCTAGGGAATTGACATTTGTCTTATGTGCTCTCAAAGTGTGACAACGTTGTCATTACATGCAAAGATTATATAGTATAAAGATCGGAAACGACACGACTACAGTTTATGAGCGCCATCTCTGGGTCAAATGTGAACTAATGTCACTATAGAAGGGTTAAAATTCTGGTTCTATGATTATAAGTTTCGAAATCAATATACATGGGAAATGTCATTGATATAAAAAGTGCCAATCAATTCGTTTGCACAAATATTATTTCACTTCGAACGGCTTTTGCCGTTAGTGTCGTCTCGAAAAAAGTGGAAAAAAGATTAGTTTGTACCCTTCAGTAATGCAGATTACGAACGAGATAGTGAAACTGGATGATCAACTGGTGTTTTATGGATGTATGCAGGTAAAGCTATATTGGCTTGATCAACGTCAAACATCTGTTGCTATTTCCACGATACAGGCAGAAATAGTGGCTGATGTGAAGCTGCACGGAAAATGAAATGGTTAAAGTGACTAGTCAGGAAAAGTTTTCCGTCAATTCGAACAGTGATGGTGGACAACGAAGCTGCAATTGAACTGAGCCAGAAACTGGAAATCCACAGACGCACTAAGTATATTCATATTCAATCCATGTATAAATCTTACATAATACCCTAATATTTCTGTAATATCTTATATAAATGCATAATAAAAATATTACACATGAAATACTGAATTTTACTGAAATTATGGATTTAAAATATAAAAATGAAACATCCTGAAGGGAATACGAATTTCGCGTCAATTCTTATTACAGTTTCTTTATATAATTTCTAATCAAAATTACAGATTTTTTATAGAAATTGATCTTCAGGCATCTCTGGGTCAAATGTGAACTAAAAAATGTAGTCGTTTTTTAGTACTACGAATGTAGGGCCGTTTCCTATCTTTCTATACTCTATAATCTATGATTACATGTAAGGAATTTGACAATATTATTGAATCATTAAGAGCTGAGACTTTGCTTCTGAAGCTCAGAATACAAATATTATAAAAATACAGGCAGTACAGTATAAATAGAAATCACCAGAAAAAGAAAAAAGTAAAATAAGAACATAGTGAGCATGAATAAAATAAACAGTAAGTACAAATATGAACACACACTAGTCAGACAGTGGCTGGGAGAAAAAGATACGCGTCATACAAGTTCTTGAAGCCATTCACACTAGTCGCACCCACAACATCAGCTGGCAGCCTGTTCCAGGCCGTGAAGATTCTGTTCGAAGAGAAGGTTTGCCTTTGGGTGGTTCTGAATTTCTCCTTTTTCAACTTGAACATGTGTCCCTGCAAATTGATGGTATTTCGGGCAAATATAGATGTTAGATCAATCCCAGCAGATTTTTTATAACCTTATAAACAAATATAAGATCAAATCTGGCACGGCGCTCTTATAAAGAGGTAAAACCAAAAACTTGCAATCTCTCCTCATAGCTGGGGTTGTTACCAGAAGGCCATAAATCTCCTGAAGCTGTCACGAGCTGATCTTTGGGTGATGGTGGAACCTCTGACAGGGCACTGTCGGCACAAACATCTTTTGAACCTTATGGGAAAGTCAACAGATAAGATTTGCAGGTTATGAAAGAAGTAGAAACAGCTCAGCTTATTAAAGGCATTTGTACAGAGCTGGCTGGCCCTAGAACAATTCATATGAGGAATTCGGTTCTGGTCAACCAAGAGGTAACAGCCAAGGCTCCTAAGGAGATTGTCAGTTTTATCAACGCCTTCAGCGACCTCCTTGGGTTTTCAGGGTCTGAAAATGTCATCTGCTGAATTGCGCTTGTGTCAGTACAAACATTATTTGTTATGGAAAAGTCAACAAACGAAATTTGCAGGTTTGTGGATCAGAAGCAGAAACAGCTGAACACATGGTATGCGACTATGCGAGTGTCCAGAGCTGGCTTTCCTAACAATTCATATAGGAAACCGATTCTAAACATAGAAGGGATAACGGCCAAGGCTTCTAAGGAGGTTGTCGGTTTTATCAACACCGTCGACGACCTCCTAGACTTTCCATGAATGTCTAGGGTGGAGAACTGAAGATTTACATGGTCCCAGTTCCCGAAAGGCTACCCAAGCCATAACTACCCCAAATCCAATAATATCGAACATCATTTGTCGCAATGCAGAAAAGCCAGACAGCAAAAAATCCCAAAAAATCCAGTTTAATACTCAATTACACATCGAAAGGCATTCCTGCAAGCGCAAACAAGCAAACCACCCCCGAAGAATCGCGAAATTCACCCCCGAGCGAAGATATCCGACATGCCCGCCGTCTTTCCGGCCGACTAGAACCGAATTTCATCAGATCTCAGCCGCCACATCAAAGAAGCCGACCCTAAGACCCAATTTCCATAGGCGACGTGATCCCGGAAACTCGTCACGGGCCAATATATCTAATTGAAGTATAAACTACGTCATTTCTCTCACTCTAGCTCTCTGTCTCTCTCTCTCACGAAGAAACGACGCTTGTCACGGTCTTTTCCGTGCAGAAATTTCGTAATTAGGGGTGGTGGGGGTGTGTTCCGTGTAATTACACAAATGCTGTAATAGAGGGTTGCATCCCCCTTTGCTAGAAGAAATTAACGTGATGTTGTAGTATTCTAGCGGACCCGACTAATTTTTCGGTGAATTGGACGGTTTAATACAGGGTGTTTGGGTTAGTTTACTGACGAGGGGAACGTGCAACGACTTGATTGTATTCGGCGGGTTTGGAGATGATCAATTTTAGGCACGAATGTCTTACAAATGAAAAACTTTCTACAATCTTCTTCAAAAACAATATAATTCAATAATGTTCATGTTCTTACGCTCTTTTCAGGTCTTGAATTTCATTGAAAAATCGAATTTGGTTCAATTCAGTGAAACTCTCACAATTTATAAGTTTACGCCCGAATTTACGCCCACGGTTTTCTCAAATTGGCCAATTTTTGAAGTCTTTGGAACATGAATCCAAATTTAAACTTAGACGATCAACGTTCGAATTCAAAAAAAGTTTACGCCCATTCAAATGACGAAATTTACTTTGCGCCCAAGGTTTTCTTACATTTTCAATGTCCTCCGAACTTAAAGGTAGATAATTGAAACTGAAACAATCAATTTCTGAGTTATTCAAGTTACGCCCACTTAAGATTGAAGCCTCATTTCACGGAAATTCATATTTTTTATCTGTGAATTTTTGGTTCAAAAGTTTACGCCCACCCCTACAATAACCTTTAAAACAGGAATAATAATGGTAAAATGTTAGAAGATCAAATTTAACTAGGATAATCTGGGACGTCGCTAATTCGCAAAGTTAAACGCCACCTCGGCATTCTCGAGACGGGTCGCGTTCCATCGTGATATACCGCCCAAAAAAAATCCCCGCCCGGCCTTTCCATTCGTCATCGCTTAATTTTTTGCGGTGATCAGATTAACCTCCAACGTTGGTGGAAAATACCCTCGGTAACATAAATCTCTTCTGTACGCCGACGACACTAAAAATGTCGACTGCGGTAACCGCTGTTCACTCGGCTGTTAAGCGCGCCCGACAAAGGTAAAAAAAATCGGGCGGAACATTCGTCATCCTAATTCACGTGAGGTCGAGCTAGATTCGAGTTTGAAGGCCTAGAAAAATACACGAACAATTTCAGCAAAATCCTACTATAGGGGTGGGCGTAAACTTTTTTTCATAATGTGATACATTCAGAAAAAGTAAAAGTTCTAGTTAATTGGTTCCACTAACATTTCACCTACATTATTCCTGTTTCAAAGGTTATCGTCTGAGTGGGCGAAACTTCTGCATCAAAAATTCACAAAAAAAACTATTAATTTCTGGGCGTGAATTGAGGCTTCAGTTTTGAGTGGGCGTAAACTTGAATAAACTTAAAAATCGATCGATGCAGTTGAATTTTTAATCCTCTATCTTCAAGTTTGAAAGACAATAAAAATTTAGGAAAACCATGGGCGTAAAGTCAAGTAGGTATCTCTGTTTAGTGGGCGTAAACTTCCTTCTGAATTGGCAAATTGATCATCTTCACATTAAAAACACATTTTAACTACATTATTCCTGTTTCAAAGGTTATCGTCTGAGTGGGCGTAAACTTTTGCATAAAAAATTCACGAATAAAAACTATTAATTTCTGGGCGTGAAGTGAGGCTTCAATTTTGAGTGGGCGTAAACTTGAATAAACTCAGAAATCGATCGTTGCAGTTGAATTTTTAATCCTCTATCTTCAAGTTTGAAAGACAATAAAAATTGAAGAAAACCATGGGCGTAAAGTCAAGTAGGTATATCTGTTTAGTGGGCGTAAACTTCCTTCTGAACTGGCAAATTGATCATCTTCACATTAAAACACATTTTAACTACATTAACTTGAATAAACTCAGAAATATATCGATTCAGTTGAATTTCTAATTCTCTATCTTCCGAGTTTGAAAGACAATGAACATTTAAGAAAACCATGGGCGTAAAGTTAAGTAGGTATCTCTTTTGAGTGGGCGTAAAGTATTAAAACTGAGACAATTCAAGAAAACCGCACATCTTCACGATATTTCAAGAGATTAAAGCTAGCAATTTAGTGGTTCATACAAGTTCATTTCACGCCCGCTACCAATAGCTTAAGAATAATTGTTCCTCCCTTATCTCGCGTGACCACAATCTGCCACTTCATCCCTTTCTCGCCTTGTCCGTCAAGAAAAACATAAAATTTAGCGCCAACTGGCTCGAAAGCATCCTAGGATCTGCTATTACCTGCTGATAATGCCCTACGCCATTCTTTCGGAAGGTTTAGGATCTAACCCCATCGTTTCTTCGGAACAGAAGATTAACTCTTACTATAACGGCACTTTTTATAGTCGTTGACTTTTATTTAGAACCCTCGTGTTGTAACGTTATGTCCTCTGAAATCTCTACATCGGAAAGTTTGACTCGAAGTGCTCTGTTTTCTCTTTGACGCCCTTTTCCTGAGATATGTCTGGGGTGTTTTGAGAAAGTTCGTTTAGTCGTTATGGATTAATTTTGAATTCACAGATTTTTATGTAGTCACACCGCGCACCTTGCCATGAAAAATAAGACGAATATGTTTATATGCTTCGAAGTATTCTAATTACATACAAGGGAATATTTTTGCAGCATATCGACTTGGGTCATTTTGTGGCTGATCGTAGATTACGAATATGCAATCAGTTTTTCCAAAAAAAATATCTAGCTAAACGATAGATTTTTCGTGAATCAAAATATCCAAATTTCATTCCCTATCGTAAATAAAGGGTTTTCCAATAGTTATTTTGAATAGCCCGCTGTTTCGGTAGATGTCACGTTTGAAACTGTCATTTTTTGACATTTGACAAGTAGAAACCATTATTAAAAATGGAACGTTAAACGCTTCAAGAACGCATTGAAATCATTAAAATTCACTGTAAAAATGGTGAAAATTTGGCAGAAACGGTTCATGAAACTCGAACATTTTTGAGTCGTCGTGAAGCACCTTGTCGAACCACAATGAAGAAATTGGTGGAAAATTCGAGCTGTTAGGACAAGTTAGTGATGTGAAGAATAAAATCCGTGCACGTAGCTCAAGAACAGCTGAGAATATTGCTGCTATAGCCGAAAGTGTTGAAGAAAACACAGGTTTGTCCATTTCCTCGTCGTTCTTTGGAATTAGTCATTACACCGTAGTTTGCATAAAGATTTGGGTCTTAAGGCTTATAAAGTTCAGTAAACACAAGAACTCAAGCCGACCGATCATCAACAACGTCGTGTCTTTGCTGATTGAGTCGTTGAAATGCATGAAAATGATCCGGAATCACAATTGGCCACCGAGATCTTGTGATTTAATACCTTGCGACTTCTTCTTTTGGAACCACGTAAAAGAGAAGGTCTACGCCAATAGCCCAGCGTCGATTCAAGACCTCAAAGATGGAATCCGTGAGGCTATCGAGGACATAGGGCAGCCACTTTGCAATTTGGTTATGGAAAATTTCATTAAAAAGATATGGTCCTGTAAGCGTGGTCGTGGTGGTCATTTGCCTGATGTTATTTCCACTATTAACGGCATAGCTTCTTCTTTTATAATGAAATAAATATTCGGTCATTTATATTGAAAAATGGCATTTTCCTTTGGATATCAAAATAACACTTCTTCCTTTACGAACTTTTCAGCGAAGGTCAGAATTTTTCAATTTTAAATAGACCATATTGGTATGTATTGGTAAATCATCATCAACTTTAACCTGGAAATCGTGATATTTGTAGACACTTCTTTATGTTTTGGAAGGGCAGTACTTACAGTTATAGTATGTACCAGTGCGAACAACCAGTCAAAAATTTCCATACATAATATAGCAAGAGGTCTGTATAACCTTACGTTATCTTCAAAACGTGTCTTAGATAGATAGAACTGATATTGAGATAACACGTAATGCCATCAATATGTTTATATTCATTGTCGATCATGTTTATCAATTAATAATATTTGTAAACACACAATTACAGCAGATGATATTTGGCTTGACAGTAAGAATTGAATTACATCATACAATTGCTGATTCAAGAGGTATATCCAATTGTACCAACATTTCCTTGACCCTGAAACCAACATTCCACAACCCTTTCGGACCTCCACCCCAATCACGACGACACTGTCCTAATCCAATTAGTCCCTCACCCTTATCTGCTCTCATAACAACACATTAAGCCTGGAAAGATTCCTTAATACACCCAAATGACCTCACTCAAAGTGCGTCCGGCCGGAAATCGACATAGACAATGGACCAGGAGATCGTAGTACGATCGGACCGATGGCTTTTACAGTTCACTTCCCTATGGGGGCCCTTTGTCCCCTATTCAGATCCAGGAGCTCTTGCGGAAACTGAAAGGATGGCGCAAAAAGTTGTTTTCCGATTGGCAGGGTGGCAGGGACAAGGGTAGGGACAGTCGACGATCGTTTAACAAAGAAGAATGTCTCGAGGGCTCGTCGTTAATTCAAATCATTGATTCGTCTTGAGTTTAACAATGCATCTGTCGTCGAAAAAGCTGAGGGGATTGGAAGGGGAGAGATTTTTCGATGTACTGGTTCGGAGTTGAAAAGAACAGAAAGAATATTAGGTGCGAGACATCATATACTGTATAAGATTAGATCAAATGCAGTCTATCAACCAACGAGACCTTAAGTGGGTTAAATATTACTCTCCTGGGCTTAATCAAACCAAACAATTCGTGATGATTTAACCTACCTATGCCAGAAAGCTCCCGAAGCTGTCACAAGCTGAGCTTCGGGTGATGGTGGGACTGCTGACAGGGCACTGTCTGTACAAACATCATTTGCTGTGCTGATGAGTCCTAATAAGGACGAAATGGCCATTCATAAGTGCTCTGTTTGATACCAGTTTAATATTGGTTGATTTCAATCGATTAATAATATTCTCTGCTTTCACTATTACTTTCTACCGTGTCAACTTACGTTACCCTGAGCGCACCGCGTCGTGGACGGAAGACGTAAAATTTGGGAAATGCAAGAACGCTTCGGTCAATGCGACAAATGGTAAACATCTCGCTACGTTCAAGGTTCATGCTATGGAAGAAGGTTTTCGTATGGAACTAGATATGGCGTCTTCTCTATATTTATACTTAAAGAAGATGCAATTTCGCTGTAAGTTCTAAGAAATACCTTGTATCATTCGGAGCTATCCTGTGCTGATGAGTCCTAAGGAGGACGAGATGGCAATCATAGATGCTCTGTTTGATACCACTTCCTTGCATTTTGCCTTGAACGAGAACGAGATTAGCTCCGAAGTATGAGTTCAATATTGGTTGATTTCAATCGATTAATATTATTCCAAACCGTCTCAGTTAATTTTCCACCGCCCTACTTCCCTGACTGGCTCATTACTTAATACCCACACTCCTAGGAATTAAAAGATGCGGAATCCAGATAAGCAGGAATTACCGCCCGGGCGCATCGCGCCGACTTTACGCCCGAGCGTGCATCGCTACTTTTGTACATTTAAACCGCCCGGAAGCGCTCTCGACGTTGCAACGACGCCCATTCATTACATTAGCCGAGCAAATACACACGAGGCATTAGTCTGGCTTAAGACATCGCAAGATTTCTATTTCTCACATGGCCGACAGGGGGGAGGGTGGCCGGTTGGCAGGACTGCATTTCCCGCATTTCCGGCAGCTTCTAATCCTCCGGATAAATCGGGTTATTCCCGTTTTTTTCGGGAAGGATTGGAGAAGCAAAAGAGGTATTTGGGCTAATTAAGTTGGCTAGAGTTCGAAGTTTTTGCGAGGGTTAAGCCACGTTTATGGGTAAGGGTAAGTTTGTGGTGTTTTCGGGTCAGTTGTTTCAATAATGTGGGAGTTTTGGCGGTGTCACGTGGTTACTTCTAGTGAGAGAAGATTGTGGTTCTTATTTTGCGTCCGTATATTGTGAATATCGTTTTTGAAAACGATAAAACCATCTAAATATCCAGAAATGAGAGTAGGGAATATTATTAATCGTTTAAAATCAACCAGTATTAACTCATACTTCAGAGACAATCACGTCAACGTTTAAAGAGCATGCAAGGTGGTAATATCATCCAGAAATAAAGGGTTTTTCAATAAGAAGTGGTTTTGTTTCTTGTGTGGCACGTAGCGCCGTCTTGTTGAAAGTTAACGTTGTCCAGATCAATACTATCCAATATCGATCATAAAATCTCATTAATCATCTCTCGATAGCGCAATCCATTCACCGTAACTGTTGATCTAGCCTCAATCGCACCAAACAATCACACGTTGAGGATACAGAGGCTTTTCAATTATAACTCTCGGGTTTTCCGAGCCCCAGATGCGACAATTTTACTTGTTGACGAAGCCACCGAGGTGGAAATGGGCCTCATCACTCAAGATGATTTTTCGATGGAATTCCGGATCATTTTCATGCATTTCAACGACCCAATCAGCAAAGACACGAAGTTGTTGATGATCGGCCGTCTTGAGTTCTTGTGTTAACTGAACTTTGTAAGCCTTAAGACTCAAATATTTATGCAAAATACGGTGTAATGATGTTTGTGGAATGCCTAATTGCAAAGAACAAGGAGGAAGGGACAAACCTGGATTTTATTCAACATTTTCGGCTACAGCAGCAATATTTTCGACTGTTCTTGAGCGACGTGCACAGGTTTTATTTTTTACATCACTAACTTGTCCCAACAGCTCGAATTTTTCCACCAATTTCTTTATTGCGGTCCGACGAGGTGCTTCACGACGACCCAAAAAATGTTCGAGTTTTACGAAACGTCTCTGCCAAATTTTCAACATTTTTATAGTGAATTTTAATAATTTCAGTGCGTTCTCGAAGCGTGTATCGTCCAGTCTTTATTAATGGCGTAGTTTCTACTTGTTAAATGTCAAAAAATGGCAGCTTCAAACGTGACATCTACCGAAATAGCGGGCTATTTAAAATAACACCTCCTATTGAAAAACCCTTTAATTGGGTTTGGTGCCTATTTCTGCATATAAACAGAAACAAAACGCCATCTATGAAGATCTTAACGAATATCCTATCTCCATAAGCATTTAAATGCTAACATTGATGCCATTGCAGAGATACCAACCTAACAAATCAATCATTTTAAGCTACACGAACAACGCCGTTCTTCGCCGCCAAACTTAAACACCCTAAGCTACACCCTCTTAGTACAACCCTCACATACTAAACTACACCGAAAAACATTTTTACTACCCCCATACCGTCACCCTTGTTAATCCCAAGATCGAGCCCTCGGAAAACCACAGTAAAGTTGTCATCCCTTAACACCAGTTCATAAGGGAAGTAAGTAGGCGACTACAACCCTGTTAGCGTTGATACCGGAATAGATCAGGACATGTGGAAGATGTAGGCGCAATTAAGGGAGTATTGTACGCGGGTCATTAAGGGATGATGAGTGACGGTATGTCTCTGCTCAGTCGGCGGTTTTGGTCCCGCACCTACCTGCCCTTATGGAGAGGGTTGCACGGCACATATTTCGGTTGAGGGTTTACAGGGGTTGTATTGGGTGATTAAGGGAGTATTTAGATGTAAGGGTTGGTAACGTTATTTTCGAATGAAGCATCCTTATCAACTAAATGTTGTATGTAGGTACATAGAAATGTAGAATCGGTTTTCTTCATTCCTTAGGTTACAACCCTACTCTATGTCAAGTTGGAAAGCTCAGGTAAGGCGGGATCTTATCATATTTTTTTCTTGTGATTTTAAAGCGAAAAAGTGAATGGAATTCAGTTGAAATTCCTAGTTAAGAATGCTGAGAAGCAGAGGGGACAATAGAAGATCTCAGATTCACTGCATTTTTGTACTATTTCTATCATTCTATCTATTATCCAAATCTCCAAAGTGATAAACATATGCATTACTTAAATACTCAGCGATCTAAAACATTCATACATTATCTGCAACACACAATACAGCGTAACGGATAGCAGGCAAACCGCTTAGCGAAGGAGGCTCGCCTCCACGAGTCGAGATTCGTTAGAATGTAACATTTCAAACTTCTTCAAATGAACGGTGCGAGAACCACTCAAAATTCAAGCTGTAGATCACGTGTCGGAGGCCCGGCTCCGCGGTATTATTTTCGCTTCTAGGCAAACGAGCTTAGCCGAAACTGAACGTCCGATCGGCCCGAATCAACCCCGGCGATCGTGGATGGAGATCAGCTGTTGTTTTGATTCTCTTTCTTTTTATTAACGAAGTATTAATCCTCTCAGCGTGCGGTACTCAAGTATTTAAGGAACCTCGACCAGCAATGCCTAATTTAATTATTATTTCTGTTCATAATCGTTCGTTCTGCGTAGAATGGTATTATAAATGCCAGTGGCTGACAGGAAGCCCAGTTCTAAATAAATTATTATATCGGTTGCGTGGTCTCGGGCCTCCTCTGATTGAAATCTTACTAGCCGCCACTGCTCAAGAACTTTACATGAAGTAACCTGCCAATCTCATATTTATACTGTTTACAATATTTCCTGTAAACATAACACTTCGAATTATTTACATCTCCACCAGAATAAAATACTTTTATCCACTCCTATAAACTAATTTCTATGTGTAATAGTAGCTAGAACACAACCATAGACATGTCTATGAACCGAAAAGCGAGTGTTATAATAACACCCGCCATAACTCCCGCTAATAAAAATACCTAGGAAAAATGAAATTACTTACAAAAAATGAATAAAAAGTAGGATCGATCGGGAACTCTATTTCAACCATCAGGACAACGCTCTAGCGATTAATTCCAGATTTATTTTTGGAAAACGTAAATTTTGTAAAAGTTGTTATAGTCAGAAATAAATAACAAAGCAATGACAGTTCGTTGGACTGCCCTACTACAGAGGAATATTCAGTAAACACAGAAAATGTTGTCAACGCTTTTGACAACTGTTCAAAGTTTTTCAAATGCAGATTAATTCGAATTTTACTGAAGAAGTCGTGGATAAAGTATAGTATTCAATTCGCGGTAATGCTCAAAACACACTTGATGAATTACAAAATACATCTGCGTGTATTTTGACCTGCATTACCTCTCATCGAATAATATACTATTCTTCCTCCCTTAAGTGTATTATTCTGACAGTCCCTGAATAACAAAACTAAGGCTCTAAAAAGGGGAGTATACCAGACAGCCATGCTGGGTCCAACCACAGACTCGAAAATTACAGAACAATTCGAATGAAATGAAATCTGTAATCGAATAAATGCTTATGCTTACCTGTCTAGTCTCCAACTTTATTGTTTTGAATAAAAAATCAATACTTTCTATTAACTATTCTTCAAAAAAAGCACGCAGCTAACAATAGAGCACAATAACTGAGAAATTGACATTACCGTCTGTAATTTTCGAGTCTATGGTTGGACCCAGCCAGCCTGTCTGGCATACCTATCTTTCTAGTGCTCTAACAAAACTTGTTGCAACCTGTCAAACGGCCATAGCAAGCGCCAACAGGCACACACACACTCAGACACCCCCATTGTCTATGCGCCATTACCACCCCATTCAATCGACGTGTGTTCATCCCCTATTCCGAGTGACCTGCATATCGGTCCGAGAATCGAACTCACGAAGTGACCATCCGGAACAATGAGGGTAATTAGTCCTGTCTAATTGGGCGTCGTGTCCAGGCACGCGTGGGCGGTCATATTGTGTTACCTCGGCCCCTAGCGCCCACCCCGTCCCACGCATCTGGGCGCATCTAATTGGCGACGCGAACCGGACGGCAGTCGGTGTAGATGAAAGGAAAGCGGTACCGGTTAGGTACGGACGGACGGACAGTTGGACGCCTCGATTGTTAGGCGTTTGTTTTGGACTTTGTTGTTTTGCAGGGGTTACCTGGGGATTTTGATGGTTGATGGTGATGGATGCACTGCATTGTTAAGTATAGAGAATTAAAAAAGTATAGAGAATTAAAAACAGATCGAGGGAGAGGTTGTCTCAGAGTCTGGAGCTTTTGGATGCAAACAGCCTGTAAAATTTTCATACAGATCTATATAACCCTAGGTTATCTTAAAAAAGTGTCTCAGTTAGATAGAACTGATATTGAGATAACACGTAATCTGATCTGATCGGTGGCTGTAAACAAGGCAATCAAGCACTGATGATGTGTTGAATGATGTAAGGAAAAACCTAGTGGCGCAAACCTAATATACTCCGATGGATCTAATCAATGATTTTAAGGCCAATCGTCGATATTGGCTGTCTATACAACTAAAGTAAAACTCGAATTTCGGTGACCAGCAAATATCGACCAGATTATGGTGTCATTGAATACAATGAGTCTTTCTGAACAACATTAGTGAAACCAACAGGTGACGGTCCGTCTTAGTTTAGAAAATATGGACCCCCAAAGTTCCAAAAATGTTTCATATTCGCGTCACTTTTTTCACTATAAAACCACAAATTTACTGTTCCAATTCAATCTATAAATCATCTTCGAACTTTCAAATAACTATTCGATTAGATTCATTGCAAGTACACTGCTCAACAATTGATAGGGATCACTTACTTGTTCTAAATTTATTTCTTAAATATTCGCTCCAAGATTATAAATTTAGTCAGATATCAGAGTATTTTCAGTTGATGATATGATTCACTTGAGAAAAGAATGAAAAAATGGAAAGTTGGAGAGAAAAAAGACTTTCTTAGGAACACTCAAAATTCTGTGTTTGAATAACATAATAATTTTATGATGAAACCACAGGGCTGAAGTTTCGGTTAAGCTATTACCTAGTTGGTCCCCCACGAGCTCGTCTCAAACATTCTACCCTACGAGGCATACTTTCGATCGAACGATTTATATAAAATTTTGGGGCAAATTCGTCTAAATATCCCGTAAAGCGTTAGAAAGGTCCTCCAGGTTATTGATCGGTTGTTCAAAGGTTGGCAATTGTTAGACATCTCAGACCAGACATGTCTGGAGATCGAGCTGGCCAGTCCATCCTATCAATAGCATGAGTTTCTAGCGCTTCATTAACCAGACGACTAAGGTGTGGACGGGCATTATCGTCAATTAAAATGAAATTCTTGCCCACGGCAGCCGCAAACGGAACAATTATGGGTTCAATAATCATATCGTGATATCTCTGGCTGGTCATGGTGGTATTCTGCAGAACAACCAACTCTGTGCGTCGGTTCAAACAAATGCCTCCCCATACACATATAGAACCTCCGCCAAAAGCTGTTGTGGGTACCATAAACTGTTCTGCATACCTTCGACCTCTTTCCCTCCAAGCAAGAATACGTCCATCGGAGTTGACCAGACGAAATCTAGACTCATCCGTAAATGAACATCGGCTCCAATCTTCAAGTGTCCAATTGCGGTGCTCCTCAGCCCATTGCCGTCGATGAACCCGGTTCAAACGGGGATGTTGTACCCTCCTACGTGCTCTCAAACCACGAACATGTAGTCGTCGTCTTACAGTCTGGTTCGAAATTAGAACTCCTGTTGCAACTCTCAGTGGTCTATTGAGCCGCGACGCCGGGTAAGTGGGATTTCTCCTAGCATTGAGGATCAAAAGACGATCTGTGCAGCTGTTGTACTGCTCTGCCGACCTGAACATAAGCTACTGAGTAGTTTTGGATGAACCTATTCCTATTGGTTTCACTAATGTTGTTCAGGGAGACTCAATGAATACAATGACAGCAAAATTTGGTCGACACCTGCTGGTCATTGAAATTCAAATATTCACCTCCACTTTTACGAACGTAAACGTTTTGTTAGAGAAGAATGTTCACATGGAGGAATTCAAGAGAAAGGAGGAGATAAACAGCTAGTATTGCATACCCTCACGGGGTTTCTCACTGGTCACTGTCATCTCAGGACATTGAGAAGTATATCTACCGGAGCAGTGCGGTTCGTTCCGTCCGTGGGCAGCCTTAGATCTCACACGGATTACAGCCTGTGCCGGGTCCGGAAAAATTACGATCGCGGAAGGCTTTGACGAGAATTACGAGCGAAACTTATTTCCCGGAATATCCCTCTAGTCGTCAGGGTATCACGGCGGACAAAGCGTAATGAATGAAACGGGCGTTAAAAAGATTTTCGCGCACCGACAAAATAAAGAGGTCCCTTTTTTCTCCTGTCGTTTTTCCCTTTTCGGCCGGCGTTTCATCCACCGTAAACGGGGGGTTTGTGCGGATTTTCGAGGGGTTAGTTATGTTTGGGGTAATTCTTTGATAGAAATGAGGAGCGTATGGAAATGTTGGATGGTTTTCACTGAAAGAGTTTTCTGTTTTTGATGTATATGGAAAATATGTGAAGGTTTCTAGTGAAGTGAGTTTGTATGGACGAAGATGTGTTTATGAAGATTTTTCGAGGATGTTTCGAGTTCGTTATGGAAGTTATGAGAGTATTTTTTCGAATAATGTGGATGGTTGCGACTAAACTTTTGTGTATTTGATATGAAAGTTAAGTTGCCAGTCGTTGAGAAATGTTTGAAGTAAACCAACTTTTCAAATGCATTTCGAGAAGTACTTAGCTGTTGGCCGTTATTATTATTGAATTTTCGATTCTTTCAAACTATTCGATCTGTTTTCGAGCACTCGTTCTACCTTAACAAGTTATGCCATCTGTCATTTATACATGTTTAATAACTGTGTGTATTCAAATATCATGAATTGATGAAAATTATGATCGATAATGGTTAAAAACATAAATATTACATTACGTGTCATCCCAATATCAGTTCTATCTATCTAAGACACTTTGTTAAGATGGCTTAATGAAAATTGAACAGGCTGTTCACACTGGTACATGCTACATTTTTCGTCTCTTCTATACAATTTCAAACTCTTCATCTCAGTGAGTCGATCTAGGATGTTCATGTCCTAGATTGTACTGAAAACAACCGGTAAAAAACCTTAAATTCGATAATAAAAGTTATGAAACTGAAATAGAGAGCCGAAGCATGATTAATTTACCAAAATGAAAAATCATCTTTACCCCATGGATCAAGTAAGTTCTGCAAAACCCTTTGAGGACCTTAGGTTGAAGTCGTAACATATATCGAAGACTTCAATGAATGTCCCAAATTGTATTAGTCCTGGAATAAGGATATCCTCCATGAATACTCGTTGAATATTTGTTGTCTGAAATAAAGATCTCTCACAAGAACTATTTCAATCCTCTAGAGTTTTCCGCAAAATATTTCGAACTTGGCAAAGTATTACTTTTTTCTCAAGATAATGAAATAAAATCAAGTTACACTCAGAGTGTTGAACAAAAAACGTGATTCGCTGCTATGAAGTTAACAGTGTTTATCATAATAAACAATAACACACATTTAGGTACCTACCTTTGATGATGAGAATCAAATTAAAATTAATAATTAAAAATCACTGTAACTGGTAAACTCACCTGAGATTATGGACCTAAAAGTTATTAGCGATTTGACCAGACCACGTAACACATTAAGATATAAGAGTGAAATGAGGCGAACTGCAGGACGCGGACGCATCAGGTGTCATACGCAAACGCAAAGCGCAGACGCTCTTATACTCAACCGTATTGGGCGAATTTACCAACCCTCTGTGAATTATAATGAAAATTTGTGATTTTCTGTGAAAACATGGAAAAGTTTTGTGAATTCTTGTAATATTCTGGACAGTCTTGTGAATCTCAGTAAACTCTTGTAAATTTCTGCAATATTCCGGAAAATTACAAGAAATCACATAAGAATCCCATTTCACATGTTACAGTATGTGTAATTACCATCAATAGTGAATCATGTGTAAATTTACCCCCATTTTTAACAGTGTATATAATAATTTTCGTTGATAAATCTCAACAATTATCCAAATCATACTCCTGAGCTAGACATGTACAAGTTGGTTATTGTCATTAGGATATCTTCAGACAGCTGTTTCGACACATTGGGCTTCTTAAATGCAGAGACACTACTCTGAATGACTTGAACCAACATATTTTCATTGCAGTGAAACTTTTCCCTATCTAATTCGCCTTTAGTTCCACATCGAGCTCAAAACAACCGGTGAAAAACCTTCATGCACGCGGAAAAATAAGCCTGAATTTTCAGGTCGATGCAACGCGATGAAAAATGAGCGCGAACCCGATAATGTGTATCAGTTTCGGGACGCTCTGTCCTATCGCCGACGTGCACAGCTAATAAATTCGATAATAAAGTGATGAAACTGGGATAGAGAGCCGAAGCATGATTAATTATCCAGGCATAGATAACGCCCTCTGTCGGACTCGTTAACGGGACGAAGGCTTGTATTTCATCACCTAATTGGACGAGATGCTTTGCTAGTTCGCGTCGAAAACTAGATTTCAGAGCGATGCTTTATGGTGGTGTTCGACTGGATTTTCTATGGTTTATGAGGACGTATTGATACCTTAGATTTGCGAGATCTATGGATCTATGAGTCGTTAACATAGATTTATAATACTAACTAGATGGCGAACCTGTCAAAAATTTTGAGGCAAACGGCGGCCATTTGCAGTTTGGGGTGAATTTGACAGGTGTCACTTTTTCTATGAATTGAAATATTATAATTACCAATATTCCTTTATTTATTTTATTTCAACGAATTAAAATGATGGATTACCAATATTGTTTAATAACTAATCACAAGAATCGAAAATATTTATAATTTTAATAGACCGAAATGTCAGAGTTCACAGAACACTAATATATAGAGTTCGTTTTTCATCACTTCTTTCAAAGGAACGTCTATGTTTCAATCAAAATTCGAGCATGGACCTATTATAAATCTATGAATTCGAGCACAGTTGGCATAAAACATCAAAATATTTGTGGTTCACCCCAAACTGCAAATGGCGGCCATTTGCCTCACTTTTTTCTACGTGACAGTAAGGAAGTTCGACGTCCAGTTAGTATTATAGGTCCATGGTTGTTAAAGATCGTTTTGTTCGATGGTTTTTATTTGAAGTTTTTTCGTCAACTGACGTGCAGGATAGGAGAACTTCTGTAGTGAAGTTCGTTGAAAGGAAGGATTTTGAATAAATGTAACAATAAAAGTTAGTCAACTAAAAAGTTTTTCGAATCATGCTTTTTTCAGGAATAAATAAAACATAATTTGCATTCATTTTCAAAAACTTTTCATTTGGTTATGAAGTATCAGCTATAACATTTATGTACTAAAAATAATATCTCTCAAATGGCTACCTCTTGCAGCTCTACAGATGTCCACTATTCAGTTTGAATTTTCAAAGACATTTTGACATAATTGAGACTCTATCTCACTAGTGACACGAAATATCTCATCTTTTAGTTCAAGAATCTATTGTGGATTATTTTTATCATAGACATAGGATAGTATAGAGTTGCCATCATTGAAATTAATATGGAATCAGATGCGCCATATTACTACCACCTAACGTCAAATTTGACAGTCGTTGAATTTTCTGGAGGAATTGTGATTCCTGCGCCGGTTTCTAGTTAAGTTGTGATTATTTCTGCTTAATAATATACAATAAAATGGTATCATGCACTGTAAGGCTTTCTTCAAGCAGCGAAAAGACAGATAAGAAGAAAATTAGAGGAAAAACATATCAATGAGTACTGAACAGATCCGCATTCGAAATTTTTGCTAGTCTGTCTTGATAATCTGATATCTTTTTATATGTGTATATTATCGCCTGAAGAAAAATTGTTTATTGATATTCAATTGACCTTATTTGAACAGGATTCCTAAAGACCCAAAACGTCGTATTTTTTGGGTGAAATTTGTAAACAGAAAAAACTGGCAACTTAATTCAACCCTGAACTTTCCGCCATATTGGTCCCCGACTTAGCCCCGCCCAGTGGTACTATTTTTCCTTACTCAATTGTATGTCATAGCGTCTCTTCTCTATTATATCTCGATGATTTTTATAGACTTTGTTTTTCACTTCTTTTATGATTTTATGCACACCAGATCATTCAAATTTCAGAGCGAATAACTGCTTCAAGACACAAATTTGACATGAAAATTCTCCACAAATTATGGAGTTTCAGGACAGAATAGGAGAACAATCCTTTCTGTCGGGACTCACTTTTGAGCTAAAACCGCAACGTAGTTCTAGATTGTTTAATTACACGATTCACGAGTGAGAAATTCGGAGTGCCAATTAACATCATTACAGGGACAACTCTCCCAGCCCTAATCCGTGTCATAAATGTCGTAATAACCCCTTTATTGTCCCTTGAACCCACTTCAACCTTCCCCACGTCTATTTGCCATGCTTTACGTGGATTACAACCTGCGGGTTTGACCCTTAAAGTTTCCCAGGCTCGTAAGAAAATTCACAACGACACATCGTTGCTTCTGATTCAGGCTTGTGAAGAACTTGATGAACAGTCAGAAAACAAGTTTTAACATGTAGGTAGTTCTAAGCCTGTATAATTTTCATTTGTAATAGGTACAGTAAGGTTTGTATAATCTTACGTTTTCTTGAAAACATGTCTTAGATGGATAGAACTGGTATTGAAATGACACGTTATCTCATCTAGAGATTTGCAAATTCACTTCTGAAACATACGATATACAATAATTCAGACAGAGAATTCTTCCGTCTAGTTTCGCAGATGAATAGTCAAGATAATCACGTGCTGTAACTGAATTAATTCCGTTGACTTATTGCAATAACCTAGTCTTGTCTCTCTCTTATCGCAGTATGGTATAGAATTATTCAATTTGTCGGGCTGTCCGTAATACTCGATTCAAGTATTCACTGTTGCCTACCATACTACATGAATTACGCTCTTTCCAACTATAAGAGAGAGACAAGACTAGAATATTGCAATAAGGCAACGGAATAAAGTGTGTTGCAGCACGTGATTATCTCGACTATTCATCTGTGCAAGTGGACAGAAGAATTCTCTGTCTGATGCATTGTATATCATATGTTTCAGATGTGAATTCCTAAACCTGTTCATATCTCTACATAATACTATAGTTATCAAATTTTTGGTGACTTTCTCAAGTATTTCCAAGGCATTTATACTAACTGTACATTTCTCGTAAATTCTTTTGTACGGACGACCCACAATTGAAAAACAGCACTAAAAAACAATGACTTACGGAAGCATTTTATCTTCATCACAAAAACTTGGCCACATGTGTACATCGATTGATCACCAGCATAACTGAGTACGAACACCCTGTAGCTACCTCAAGGATTCAATAAAAATTTGCAAACTCTAGTGTTTATGTAGAGGTACATGCTGAGAAGATGAAGAAATTGACCTCTTCCGACATTTTCTCTGAAAACATGCCTGTCTCGACATAATTGGCCTGGCAAGTTTTTAAATGGTCACCCTGTATACTAACTCTATTATAATAATTTTTCGATATTTCCATAGTCTCAAACCTCATCTCCGCAGCTTTATCGAGCAACCCTTTCGCCGCAGGGTTGAAACCCTCTTCAAAATTAGCCCTCTGATTAATCACGTTAAGGGTCATGGGGGCGCCCGGTCCCATAAACACCGTAGATATAATCTGGCATCAGTCGGTCCCATCGGACGATAGGGGTGCGGCAAGGGAAGGGGTTGAAGGGGTAGTAGAGATTAAAAGTTAATTTGCACTCCTTTAATTCTCTGGACCAACTTTGGGGAGGGGGTCGAACAGTGGCGAATGGATTTCTAAAGGTTTGAGGGATATATGGAGGAGATATGGTCGTTATGGTGAGGCCCTGAAGTGTGCTTAAGGGGGGTGAAGTGTGGGTCTTTAAGGGACGTTAGGGTATAAATCAGATTTGGGGAAAATGGAGATTAGGTATGCTGCGATTTGAGAGGAGAGGTGAATGATGGATTAAAGTATTCATTAATGAGTTTATAAAAGAATTAGCTTTTACCCGCGACTTCGTCCGCATAAGTTTTTTTGTTTTCTACCGGCTGTAAGACACCCTGCAACAATGTCCCACTATCGTGTTCCAGTCCTACTAACTACTTACCTGCCAACCCCTGATGTTAGACAGTGTGACATCCGCAACATCGTCTGCGTAGGAAGTACTAAATTATGGCGCCTACCGACCCTCTAAGTTAGAAAAGTAATCAAATACTAACTTGAAGTCTTAGTAACACTCGGTTAAAAAAAAACATCAAAATCATTTCAGTAGCTATGGCGTCATGCGCTTCTTGACACGATCACGCTAGATTTCCGCAGGAATGAGGTATTTTCCCGCCGTAAAAAGTAGCCTGTGTCCGTGCCTAGGATCCTATCTTTATATTAACCATGTCTTATAAAAATCCGTTCAGACGTTAAGGCGTGAATGAGGTGAACTTTTAAAACAAACGATTAAAAATCACTAACTTAATTAGTTTTCTGCCTACTGCCTACGCCTTAAGTACGATAGCATGAATATTAATAGCCCATATCCTTTTCTATGTTACTATCTATCACCTAACTAAATTTCATCAAAATCCGTTCAGCCGTTTAGGCATGATAGAGCAAAACTCCCAGCAAAAACCATAAAAAATCACTAACTCAATTCAGTTTTCTGCCTACTTCCTACCCCCTAAGTACGATGATGTGATCATTTTGTTCTTATATCCGTTTTTAGGTAACCATCTATTACCTTACTAAATTTCATCAAAATCTATTCAGTCGTTTAGACGTGAAAGAGCAAAAGTCCCAACAAAAACGACTAAAAATCACTAACTCAATTTAGTTATCTGCCTACTGCCTACCCCCTAGGAAAGATGGCGTGATTATTTATAGCCTATGACCATTTCTAGGTTATCATCTATCACCATACCAAATTTCATCAAAATCCGTTTAGCCGTTTAGGCGTGAAAGAGTAACAGACAGACAGACTGAGTTACTTTCGCATTTATAATATTAGTATGGATATAGGGATCATAAAAGTTTTTTTAAGACAACATGAAGCAAGAAAGTAACTATAAAGTCAAACCAAATTTGATTGATCGTTTTTCCAATGTGAAAAAGCGTGCAAAAGCTTCTGAGCACAGAAAAAATCAGGTCTATCAGGTGTTCATCGGCTTTTCCATTTCCTTCCACACCACAATGCCCTAGCACCAATAGAGGAATCATTCTAATATGCTGTCAGATAATATGAATATCTTTTTTTTGGTAGTTGCGTCCCTTGAAACAACACCTTCACGTGGCAGGTAAAGAAACATTTAATTTGATCATCATCTACAAGCACTTCATGAATATGGCTTTTCAACTCTTGTGACATAGCCATACGATGATGATTCATACAAGGAACTCCTTCTCGCCTCTCGTGCGTATCTTCATCTCAAAGGTGCGGCAGTACATTGCCGCTCCCCTGTACAAATTTCATAATTTTTACTTTTGTTAGCGGACAAACCCTAGTTGCAATTACCATGCGGCCGATATCCATTACCATAATTGCGATAAGGTCGTATCGCGTGCGGTAAACACGTAGGAAACAGAACCGTACATTATGCATAATGCATTCTGTGGGATTAAATTGTGTTTACGCCGCTACTTAAGTAAATGAAGCGGTTCCATATTGAAGCGGAGTGGACACCACCAATATGGCAGGTTTGTCTGTCCGAGAGGTGATCGATAGTTGCCAGGATTGCTGAACCTGTTGTTTCTTGTCTTGATTGATGGATAAGTGATTGTCGTCAAGTTATAGGGAGATTGCTGTATGGCGTCATAGTTATATATAGTTGAAAAAGGGGTTACAGGTCACTGCGACCTAAAGGTCTCTTGTGCCCCTTTGCAAAGCTGTTCTGACCACACCCTTTACAGCTGGCCTTCCAGTTCCAGAGATCTGATGAAATCCAATATGTGTGAAGGCTTCAACGAGGATGGTTCCTCACTCTTACAAGTTTGTCGCCCAAGGCTTTCCTTCTTTAGGCTAGCAATGCCAAAGCATTCCGTGACTAGAAGAATGGGGGTTTTTTCCTCTTCCCCACAGAACCTACACTCGTCAGTGTCCGATAATCCTATCCTCAACAGGTGCTTCCTGAGGCGACAGTGTCCTGTAAGAAAGCCAGTGAGGAGGTGTAATTGTTTCTTACCAAGATCCAGATATCTTTTGGATCCAGCTGTCTCAAAGTTCCGAAGGTGTAATGATCTATCCCTGGGAGATTCCGCCAGAGTTTTTCCCTCTCGGCTTTCTTCTTCTTCAGAAACTCCTTCTTATATGTACATTTACATATACCACAGAAGGGTTCTAGGCCAATGAGTGACATTCCTGCGCCCTCTTTGGCAAGTGTATTGGCCTCTTCGTTTCCTTTGATTCCCGAATGGCCGGGAACCCAGATTAAAAAGACCTTATTTTTCTTATCTACCTCATTGAGTTTGTTCCGGCACTTCCAGATCATCTTTGAGTCGATGACGTAGGAGCTCAGTGCTTTATTAGCATCTTGACTATCTAAGTGTATGGCACTTCTGATAGTTTCTTTCTAGATTTATATCTAGACATCTTTCAATAGCTTAGATTTCCGCTTGAAAGACGGTCATACAGGATCCTAGCGACAGTGCACACTTGGTACTTGGCCCGTATATCCCAGCGCCAGCTCCTGTAGAGCTTTTATGGCTTAATACAATGGTGTGGTTGCTAGGGCTTGTTCGCACTACTCTTGTTCAGTCAACTAGCGAGTATTTTAGTAGTGATTGACACTCACCAATCTACTACACTGAATTCACATACGGTTAGTAACTAAATTCCTATCTACTCGACTAAACTATTAGCATAGTGCGAACAAGCCTTTACGGATAGATGAAGGATAGTATATTGATTCAAAACTCTTGGACCTTAGTCGAAGACTCTTGAAAGAATATTTACCATGGCTATGACTGTTTTTTGTAGCGTTAATCCTCATTGTTTTATATTTCGTAGGTGTAGGGTGGGGCTCTGCGAACCTGAAAGTGTCATATCAACATATAGCAACTGGCAAATTGACAATAAATAGACTCTACTTTGGGTGCCAGAGCATTGTGGTGTTTAAGGAAATGAAAAACCCGAAGAACTTGCGAAAAGTGCATCTAGATGAACACATGCTGGACGTGAGCCTTACCCAGACTAAAAAAATCCGTTATGAATTGACCTACTAATTTCAGAAAGCTCATAAAGTTGTCACGAGCTGAGCTTCGGGTGATGGTGGACCTGCTGTCTGGACACTGTCTGGTGGATCAGAAGCAGAAACAGCTGAACACATGGTTTGCTTGTGTCCAGATCTCGCTTGCCCAAGAACAATTCAAATGGGGAAATGGGTCCAGAACGCCCAAGTCTCCTAAAGATTATGTCGGTGTTATCAACGCCATTGAGGAACTCTTTTAGTTTCCATGAATGAGTAGGTTAGAGAACAAAAGATCTACTTGATCGCAATTCCTTGAAAGCTAACCTTGCCATAACGACCACAGTTCCAGGAATATTAAAAGGTCAAAGGGGAGGAACTATAGTCATCGAATTCTTAGCTCAGTTACAACATAGAAATGGAGAAGAATATTTCATCCACTACACCATAGATGGCATCATCTCATACTCCAACTAACATACTCCCTAAATTTCACCCACACACTCCCCTACATGTTCGGACCTGTAGCCTGTAGGAACAAAACGATAGCCATCCAGTTCGTATCTCACCCATGCGAGCACCGCATCAAAAGTTCACAAGTTGGCGTCCGAAGACCCCAACAAACAACACGGCAACGTTGATAAGGCTTAATGAATACGAACAATGGAGGATCGAGGTCCGGCTAATCTGTTAATCTTCGCCTGGGACGGCTGAGAACTAAGGCAACCGGTGCTCTCGGACCGTCCCCGTTGTAGTTGTGATGGACCGCGAAATTATTAGAGACCGGAGGCGGCTTATTCGAATTTGTCACGAAAGGACAAAGGGGTAGAAAGAGAGGGGAGGTGTTGGCTGCAGAATGGTGGATTTCGCAATTGTCCCAAGAGGAAATCGATCACCTATTCGGATTCTCACTTAACTGATGATTATTATGGCGAAATTCGAAAAAAAAAATTATTCGGCACCCAAAATTCAACATTATCCAATTAAATCGCAAATAATCGACATGCCACTAATTTTTAAAGCCATTTCCGAGGAGAAAATTATCAAAAAGCATACCAGTGTGTTATAATCCATAACTCACTAGTGAGTTATGAATTATAACATTGATAAAATGGGTGATAGTACATAACTCACCAGTGAGTTATAATTTATCACACATATAATCCTCATTATAAATCATAACTCACTAGTGAGTTATGAATTATACATGGATTATATGTGTGACTAGCAGACCCAACAGACGTTGTTCTGTATACACAAAAATTCATTCAATTCGATCCAGCAGTTAAGTTGCAGAGTAGATGAATAACCTAAATAACGACTACAGCGCCATCTGTTGATCTGATTTGTGATCATAAACATACGGGCATCAGGCAATCCAAAATACATTCATACATCCCTCACACTTCGGTACCTTCTTCTACCCGCCTAGTGCCTACCTCGGAGACGCATTTTGGTGCGATTTCATCTTCAACCTGCCATATCTTTTGATGTATTCATCATAATTGAATGATGTAAAAGGCAATTTCGTTCTGAATTAAATACTGGGTATGGACGACTTATTTAATTGGATAAGCATCAATAGCGTATTCATAAAAAAATACTCCCAAAGAATGCATAATTTTGAGAAACATTCGGAAAACTTTAAAATGTGATACCGAGTAAACCTTGAAAGATAGATATATGCTATCGCGTTTTTTTTTGTAGAACTATTACAAGAGGTACATTTCCTTCATTCATTGTTTCCATGTACGTCTAACGGTTTTTGCAGCGCACCTGAAAATAGCTGATTTTGGTACTCATATTTATTATCATTGAAGTTATAGTAGGTTTACCCAATTTTTTCGGGTGAAAAGTATAGCCTATGTTACTCAGTGATAGTGTAGCATTCTAAGGGTGAAAGAATTATTGAAATCGGTCAAGTAGCTTATGAGTTGACTCGTATCAAACCCACAAACATACAAATCTTTCCTCTTTATAATATTAGTATAGATAGTACATAACTCACTAGTTAGTTATGATTTATAACATGGTAGTAATGTGTGATAAAACATAACTCACAAGTGAATTATGGATTATTACTCACGTTCATACATAAAGTGGTATTCTATTTATTCATTTCTATAACGTGCAGAATTCATATTGATATTGAACCCTGTCGTGCTGAATCCAGCCAGAATCCTTGATTTCTCAACACTGAAATTCTCGAAGAATTTTGAATCCTGGAACCTCTATCTGACTCCTCTTTGAAGACTCACCCTGTATTTCATACGTCGCCAGAATCTCAGCAGGCGCAACCAAAACAAAACCATCTAACCCACAAACGAACCCCTAATCGCGAAGGGAGCGATGACTAATGATAACAATAAACCGTAATACGAAATTTTTAGCGGTCGCGTTATTAAATTAAAACCAACCATCCATTCTAATTATTCCGAACGCACCTGACGAAGGGGTGCATTTATTAATCGCTCCCCCATTAGAGCAACCCCTGTTCTACAGGTTCAATTAGGCAGGGCAATTCGCATTACTACATCCGTGATTAGTCAAAGGGAACGCGCCCGTTTTCATACCGCTAAAAGCAGTGTCCTGAGCCGTAAACCCCACTTGTAATTCCATTATCCGGACTTGTTTTCATATCTTCGAGTGTTGTGAGCTTCGTGTGTAACGCGGACAAACATCGCGCACCTGTGCTAGACCCAGAGACCGCTTTAACTGGAGATTAACTTTTACGGCTACGAGGTCCCAGAGATGTAGTTAAACACACGGTATAATACTGCCGATACTCTGGAACGATGGATTAGATTCTAATATGATCGAAAAATAGCTGAGTTAGTGCAGGGATCCTTCTGGTATTGAACTGAACCGTTAGTGGAGCTATAGCCCACGGATTTGCAGACTTTAAATTAGCTATAGTACACCTTTCCTCAATTTCAATATCAACGTCCAGGTCAATATCACCAGTGGGCTATTATTAGTAACTCACTAGTGAGTTATGTATTATAATACATTAATGTGTTATTTGATAGTTTACTTATCGAAATTATCTCAATAAGGAAAGTCATAATTGTCTTGTGTTTGATAAAATGATTAATGATAATCCATAACTCACTAGCGATCCCAAGGATTTAGTAAAACATATAGTATAACTCTGGGATGTAGCTGGAAAATCCTACCGATATATGTTCTTTTGAATTCAGGGCTAACAAAATACAAAACATGAAACAAAAAAGTCCCTAGCTGATTAATTTTATAATTTTTTTATAATAATCAAAAAATGGCTGAGTTAGTGCAGAGATCATTCTGGTATTGAACTGAAGCGTTGGTGGAGCTATAGCACACGGATTTTCAGACTCCTTCAAATTAGCTATAGTATACCTTTCCTCAATTCCAATATCAACGCCCATGTCAATATCATCAGTGGGTTATTATTGATAACTCACTAGTGAGTTATGTATTATAATACACTTATGTGTTATTTAATAGTTTACTTGTCGAAATGACATTAATAATGTAAGTCATAATTGTCATGTGTTGAATAAATAATTAACGATAATCCATAACTCACTAGCGATACCAAGGATTTAGTAAAACATATAGTATAACTCTGGGATGTAGCTGGAAAATCTTAGTGATATATATTCTTTTGAAGTCGCGGTTAACAAAATACAATACATGAAACAAAAAAGTCCCTAGCTGATGAATTTTATTCTGACATAATCAAAACATGGCTGAGTTGGTTCAGAGACCTTTTGGTATCTCACGGCCAGAAATTAATTGCAGAATCCTATAGATTTACTGTAGTATATCTTCCTTTAATTTCAATATCAAGTTGAATTCTGTATTTGATTGTAATAAACGAATACTCTTAAGACAACTCTCAATATGGACGTGAGTTATAATTCATAACTCACTAGTGAGTTATAGTAATCCATAACTCACTAGTGAGTTATGGATTTTAATACAGATGATTATCTTATCAAAATGACAATCATAACTCTTATGTGTTGCATAAAATATCAAATTTTCGATTGAAAATTCGCGAAAATAACACACTGGCTTATCGATTTTTCGCATTTCCCATAATAAACAATAACCCATCTACCTGTGCCACCTATGAAGATGAAAAACGACATGAAGTTCCCGACGCGGCTTCCAATTTATAACCTCCATTTGTTGAAACTGATACGGGAGCAACATTCACGTCTATTTATATGGCCGTGATAAATAGGTTTTATTTTCTGGAGAGGAGCGAGAGCGCCCGACCCGTCTGGCATTGGGGAAGAAAACAACCGTAGTCGAAACGTGTATGAAGATGCTCCTGCACGTCCGACGGGAACATTGTAACGTGGAAAAATGGCAGGGAAGTGATGTGAAGTTGTGTTCCCTGAGCGTTCCATATTCTCTGATGATATCGGGTTGTCCTGGTTATGGGTGGCTGGGAGTATGATTCTGCTGGATGACATAAGGGGAGTTAGTTGGTGGAAGGAGGAGAATGTAACTGAATTCGTATTCAATATTGGAAAAAGGACAAGACAACTTTTTCCATTACAAAATATATGAATTATCCATTTTTTGAATAATTCAGAATTTGTCGATTCTATCAGCTGAAATTTTGCAGTAAAATGTTGAATACCAAATCGAAAAAGTGTTAAGCGTAAAATAAAAAAAAATGTATTCAATATAGAAGAATAAAACAATTTTCCAGATTTCAATGTCTCAACATGTTTCGAGCTATAAGAAGCCCAACTTCAGGAGCGAAAAAAACACAAAAGTGAAGCTAAAAACAGAAAACTCATGGGGAAACGACAGCAAAGCCAAATATAAAACATCAATAATTAAATTAAATGAATTACCTAACTTTAAAAAACAAAGACAAAGAAGGAAAAGTTAAACCAATTAAAATAGATATGAAATCAGTTGATTTTAAGTCAGTTCTTGAAAAATAATAGAAAATAATAAATACAAAAAATACAAAAAATTGAAAAAAAACATTTTTTTTCAATTTTTGTTATGTCTCTGTTTTCTGTATTCAATATTTTTCATTATTTTTTAAGAACTGACTTAAAATCATCTGATTTCACATCTGTTTCAATTGTTTTAACTTTTCCTTCTTTGTCTTTTTTCAAGTTAAGTAATTCATTTAATTTAATTATTGATTTTTATATTTGGCTTTGCTGTCGTTTCCCCATGAGTTTTCTGATTTTAGCTTCACTTTCGTGTTTTTTGCCCTCCTGAAAATGAGCTTCTTGTAGCTCAAAACATGTTGAGACATTAAAATTACTTAAGTTTTTCATCTGGAAAAGTGTTTTATCCACCTATAATGAACTGCCCAGATATAAGGTCATTCAATACTAGAATGTATTAAATATTCTCTTTAAAAACTTTCAATTGAAATTATTTAATTTTCCAAAACTATCTGCACGCGTATCATCTTACAAAACTCCCAATGGACCTTATTCAGATTAAAACGCACCCTAATAGTTTCATTTCCAAATTAATCAAGAGGAACTCGCTTCTGAAAATTACCAATCCACCTAACACACGCGGAAGTTACAACCCGAAGTAGCTCTAATGAGAATTCACGTCGATAACTCTCGAATGTAATCTCTAGAATCAAATAGAACAGATTACCTATCAGCTATTCAGGCGTCTAGAAGCCCGGCCCAGAATCTACATGCACCGGAGTAAGTAGGGTCTGCTCTCAGATCAATAAAGAACATGGATGAGCCCTGTCACATGTAAACAGAGGAAAACATGAGGAAGATATCTCTTTGTTTATATAACCCTCAACTGCTGTTTATGAACATTAACCTAACTCAGGTTATTTTTATGATTTTCAAAATATTTGCTCAAGTTGTCGTAATTATACATTTCAATGGGCCTTGCAGTGATATGGAGGTTCATTTACTGCAGAAAAAATGCCGAAATACTATATCATTTGCAGGACATGTGAAAAAAAAATGGTTGAATACAAACAGCAGCATTAGCAGAGTTGAGCACAATATGGTGGGTTTATTATAGGTAGTAGGTATTATTTAATTGTTTCTCTCATTCTGTAAAACTACAATTCGTTAGATAATGTATCGTCGTTTTGTTCATATTGAACTGTCAAATTTCAAAACAAAAACATCCATTCGCTTTGTATATATTCCCTGATCCTCAAACTCATTGCATTGATATCGCGATTGGGGCCTATCCACATCCTCTATTGATCTGAGGGGTTGCTGCTTTCAGTCTAATATCCGATGTTACTCGCGGCAGTGTAAGGTAAATATTTGCCTAACCTGTACTCTCTCAGACCCGAAATATATTCCTATAATCAAATCACAGACGCTTAGACTGGTTACTTTATCAAAGCTGAGATATGCTGCCCTGAAACTATGAAATGAACTATTGGAATAAGGAATTCTAGCTGTATTTGTTCTTGCTGAGGAAATTGATGTACTGGGTGACAAAGAGAAATTAGGATATCTCAGATGTGAAGGTATGAGTTTGAAGGCGAGTTCTCCTCAAGACATCACACACATCAAAACAAAGAATACAAGATACGACATAGGGTGATTTTTCAGAATTCTGCTTCAGCGGAAGTATTTCAGTAGATAAGCAAAGGGATTTCTGGCCCATTTTGAAAACTAACCTCAAAATCGTCATAATATCAGATGGTTATCACGTGACTGTTCAAAGTTGACAGATGGGAGTGAGTAAACATGAAGCATTACACGTTTATTCAATGTGGTAAAGTGTGGAAAAGCCTCATTCTTCACTTCTATAATCTATTCAGGAGATCGTCAATATGAAAGTATAAGTTTGAAGGCTGGTTCACCTCTAGACATCACACACTACAAGATACGACATAGGGTGATCTTTCAGAATTTCGATACAGCGGAGTATTTCAGTAGATAAGCAGAAAGATTTCTAGCTCACTTTGAAAACTAACCTCATAATCGTCATTATATAGTAGTTTGATAGTTGATAGTTTACAGAGGGGTTACATCGTCATTATATCAGACGGTTATTACGAAAGAATCGAAAGTTGACAGATGGGAGACAGGGAGTGAGTAAAAATAAAAGGTGCTTTAGGTAATGACATCACTGAGCCGAGTAGATCTAGCGGATTTTATGATCACGTGATTTTTGAGTCTTTTGAAGGTTAAGGATTAAACAAAGGCGATTGATAATTCTGAGTTTGAAATTCTAACCTAAATAGATGGTTTTCGTCAATTTCGAAATTGAAATATGTATTTTTATGAAACTAATATTGCTCTAAAATCTAATTACCAAACGCACCTGAAGCATTACAGGTTTTTCCAATTTGATTAGGTGCTAAAAAGCCTCATACTTCACTTCTGTACTCTTCTGTATTCTTCCAATTATGTATATCAAACTAGCGGACCAACAGACGTTGTTCTGCATACACAAAATTCATTCAATTCGATCCAGCCGTTTAGTTGCAGAATAGATGAATAACCTAGATAACGACTAAAGCGCCTTCTGTTGATCTGATTTGTGATCATAAACATACGGGCATCAGACAATCCAAAAGTGGAACCTTGATATAACAAATCGGAAGGGAACCAGTAAATATTCGTTATATCAAGTAATTCTTAAAACTGAGGTTTGTTATATTGAGGTGAGGTTGGTCCAAAATTTGTTATACCGAGGTTTTATTCACCTCGACATTACGTACTCATCTTGTTATAGCGAACTAATTTTGCTCATATAAATGAAAACCCATTTTATCAAATTACTCATTTATTTTATATTTTCTTTTTCGAAACAATAAAGTGAGTAGGTAGGTTTTTTTCTTTTCAAAAATTTGCAGAACAAAATAAAAGAGGTGAAAAATCAACAAATTGGTATAAAAGCCTTAATCTGATTTTATTCATCTTGATTGGAAAAAAAGTCATAAATTGTAGTTTGTTCCCCACGGTTTCAATTTTCTGATGTTTGAAGGCAAACCAATTTCGTCGGAAAACTTATCTTTAGATTTTAAAATTGTAGCCAATGAACTTGCGAGAATCCCGAACTTATTAGCTATGTCTATTTTTTTTGTGGAAGGATTTTTGTCAACATAATTAATGATGCTTCGCTTTTCTGCGACAGATAAGGAACGCCTTTTACGTTTCTGAGCCATTGCAAAAAAGTGAGGAGCAACACAATTACTTTCCATCAACTAACTTCGTAATTTTCGTAATACGCGTCGAAACCTGCTGACCGACTGAATCACATACATACCTGGTTATTGGTGAAAACGTTATATAGAGGTTTTGACTTGACGAAATTCGTTAAGTAGAGGTATTCACACTCTTTTTGGTAGTTGAAAATTCGTTATAAAGAGGTTGTTCGTAAAAAGTTTTCGTAATGTAGAGGTATGTTTTACATTGACTCTTATGGACGATTCAAGGGATTATGAAAAATTCGTTAAATCGAGGAAGTCGTTATATTGAGGTTCGTTATATTAAGGTTGCACTGTACATTCATACTTCAAAGGTTAAAATTTGTTAAATATGGCATAAGTAAAAAATGGTTGTATAATATGTTAGTTCATACGTTATTTCTGATTAAATTTTTTCGATTCACTCGATGTAACTTCAATTTTTTTCAAATGTCAAAATCATTATAACCTATAAATATGTATTCTATGACTGCTTGATTTGTCGTAAGAAAAAGGAAAGCCTTTTATTGTTTTCTCAACATTTTTTTTAAATATTTTGTTGTATAAACCTTACCCTAGCATTTATGAACACAACAAAAAAGAATTATCCAATTTGGTGCAGCCGTTTGAAAGATATGGCATTTTGACGGTAATCATAGATCCTGTTTATTAATATAGATGAAGACTTGTTGTTCCTCCATTAAACAAACAAGAGTCCTGAAACAAATCAACCGAAAACAATCGACGCCACGAAACGAAACCTGTATCTTTCACCTCCAATAGCCGTAAAAACCCAAATGCTCTTTCCATCCGACATCGGGGAATCCAGTACGACATTACACGGTCATTTGGTTGTCTTTCAATTTGTTTAAAAGCCCCTTAACGTCCCGAGACCGACTCAGAAAGCGCCGAAAGAACGTATGTGACTACAGCGTCCTTTTTTACCGGCAGCGAAATTGACGTTTCTCCCGTTCTCCCCAGGGCTAATGAATTTCGGTGGGGGGAAAACGACTTCCGATATATTTAAAGTGAATCAATCCCCCTACGGGAGGGGAGGGACGGAATATTCAGTGGATTTTGGGGGTTGGAATGGGATCCAGCCTAAGGGTGATTTGTTGAATTCAATCTGGGGTAGATGGAGGGAAAACCAAAGGGACAACGGTTTGTTTATGGGGGCTGAAGGTGCGGAAGTGAACTGAGCGTATTTACACCGGAAGTTATGGTTGGTTTTAAGTTGGGAGGTGGTTGTAAGATGAAATGTTTGTTTTGGATTGATATTCTAACAGTTGGCTCAACTGGAGTGAGAAGGGTGAGGGGATGGAACAGTTTGTAGTGTGATTTTCTCGATATCCCAAGAAATGGAATGAGACTTGATTGAAAATTGCCATTAAAAGATAGATAGATGATCACCATTCAAGAAAACTACTGGTTCAGTTGGTCTACTGTTTATCCGATCTACCTTTTCAACTGATCTACTTGTTCGCTTGATTACCGTTCATTGGATCTACTGTTCATGTGACCTACCAGGTCAATTGATCTACCTTTCATCTGATCTACTCATAAATAAAGATCAGTTTGATCACCAATGACAAAAGTTCTGGGAGAATTGATCTCACAACTCAGTCTACTAACCCACACATGCATAATAACAACTTTCAATAAAATAAACATATGTATTTCTGAAATTTCCTCAAAACCTTCAGGGCTTAAATCCATACTAATATTATAAATGCGAAAGTAAATCTGTCTGTCTGTAACTCTTTCACGCCTAAAATGCTGAATGGATTTTGATGAAATTTGGTATGGTGATAGATGATAACCTAGAAATGGTCATAGGCTATAAATAATCACGCCATCGTTCTTAGGGGGTAGGCAGTAGGCAGATAACTAAATTTAGTTAGTGATTTTTTGTCGTTTTTGTTGGAACTTTAGCTTTTTCACGTCTAAACGGCTGAACAGATTTTGATGAAATTTAGTAAGGTAATAGATGGTTACCTAAAACGGATATAAGATCAAAGTGATCACGTCATCATACTAGGGGGTAGGAAGTAGGCAGAAAACTGAATTGAATTAGTGATTTTTTTATGGTTTTTGCTGGGAGTTTTGCTCTATCATGCTAAACGTCTGAACGGATTTTGATGAAATTTAGTTAGGTGATAGATAGTAACCTAGAAAAGGATATGGGCTATTAATACTCATGCTATCGTACTTAAGGCGTAGGCAGTAGGCAGAAAACCAATTAAGTAAATGATTCTTAATCGTTTGTTTTGAAAGTTTACCTCATTCACGCCTTAACATCTGAACGGATTTTTATTAGACTTGGTTAATATAAAGATAGGATCCTAGGCACGGACACAGGCTACTTTTTACGGCGGAAATCTAGCGTGATCGTGTCAAGAAGCGCATGACGCCATAGCTACTGAAATGATTTTGATGTTTTTTTTTAACTGAGTGTTACTAAGACTTCAAGTTTGTATTTGATCACTTTTCTAACTTAGAGGGTCGGTAGGTTCCATAATTTAGGGAATTTATGATGAAATTTTGATGCAACTGTCTTTATTAACAGTTTTACTTGGATCGAAACTTAGCGACATTCCATCACATTACTTAACCTATAGGGTAGGAAGGTACCAAAATTCAGACTATTCAGACGTATGATTTAAGTGAATATTTTCGAAGATATTACCGTGCGAAGCCGGGGCGGGTCGCTAGTTTCCAATAAAATCGCCAAAGCACAGATATAACTCGACGTGGCATCACAGCTCCCGTCTATGACGCTCCAGATTGATTCATACAAGTTCGAACTTGTTAGAGAACTTTCGCAACGGTCGCAATTCATCAAAAAGCTCTCCTAGCCTTCGCGTCGACATTCCCAAACAGAAATATAAATGATGCACAGCTCCGAACGACCGAAAAACATCCATATCCGACGAATTTTCCTGATTAAATTCCCCGTCTTCGGTCATCAATTTTATTTCGGACCTGGCTAATGGCGGTAATATCGCGTCTGCCGACGGAGCGTTATTGAAGATCATAGAGCGGCCATAGATATTTGTAATTGCTGGTGTAGAAGCGCCATTATAGGTCGTTATTAGACGTATCTCGGCTAGACCAGGCCGGAATTTATGGAGGAAATGAGCCTGAGGTTGTATGACTTCATACGCGGTATTAATTTGGGCTAGGAGGTTTGGAGGGTACGTTGTGACCTATATTTCGATATGTATGAGGAGAAATTTTGTTTGAAATTATTGGGTTCCATCTATGATCAATGTAAGAGCAACGTGGGCTATTGTTATTCATAATGAGTACAGAATATGTTCATTACTAGTGAGTCCACTGATCTATCTTTTCGAGTAGATCAGATGAGAGATAGATCAATTGAACCTGTAGTTCAAGTGAACAGTAGATCGATCGAACCGGTAGGTCAATTTAACAGGTGAAGGGTTTTCCAATGAGAGGTGTTTTTTCAGTTCCTTGTAAGACAGATGTCGGGAAGACTACTGTCACCGCGTCTTGCTTTGGAACTCAAAGTTAATTAAATACATCGCATCAGTCTTAAAAATATTGTGTTACAGTTGATAATAAGTCAAAATAATCTTTTTTAGAGTATATATGTGTGAATTTATGTGAGGATTGTGTGGATTTTGGAAGTTACACTTTGTCGGGGTAACCCACGTGGGATGATATAGGTTCATCCTAGACTCCTCAGCCCCAGGAATCATCCCACAGCATATTGAATATAATTTGTTTATCAAATTTACGTGATTTTGGGCACATAGCATAACTGCTGAGCCTAATTCCTGATCTGGTACACAACAGGGGGGTTTTGCTGCTGCCCAGATTAGGGACCTGAGAAAATCAAATCAAATCAGGTGTTATTTGAATAGCCCACTATTTCGGTAGATGTCACGTTTGAAGCTGTCATTTTTTGACATTTGACAAGTAGAAACTACGCCATTGATAAAAATGGAACGAGACACGCTCCAAGAACGCATTGAAATCATTAAAATTCACTATAAAAATGGTGAAAATTTGGCAGAGACGGTTCGTAAAACTCGAACATTTTTGGGTCGTCGTGAAACACCTTGTCGGACGCAATAAAGAAATTGATGGAAAAATTCGAGCTCTTGGGACAAGTTAGTGATTTGAAGAATAAAACCCATGCACGTAGCTTAAGAACAGCCGAGAATATTGCTGCTATAGCCGGAAGTGCTGAAGAAAACCCAGATATGTCCATTCCTCGTCGTTCTTTGGAATTATGCATTCGACAAACGTCTTTACACCGTATTTTGCCTAAAGATTTGGGTCTTAAGGCTAATAAAGTTCAGTTAACACAAGAACTCAAGCCGGCCGATCATCAACAACGTCGTGCCTTTGCTGATTGGGTCGTTGAAATGCATAAAAAACGATTCGGACCGTGTTATCTCTCGAAAAGGTGATCACAATAGGCCACCGAGATCTTTGCGACATCTTCCTTTGGGGCCACGTGAAAGAGAAGGTCTACGCCAATAGCCCAGCGTCGATTCAAGACCTCAAAGATGAAATTCGTATCAAGGACATAGGGAAGCCACTTGCGATTTGATTATGGAAAATTTCATTAAAAGGATATGGTCCTGTAAGCGTGGTCTTGGTGGTCATTTGCCTTATGTTTTTTCCACTATTAACGGCATAACTTTTCTTTATAATGAAATAAACGTCCTATCATTTATATTGAAAAATGGATTTCTTCTTTGTATATCAAATACACCTCTTTTTTGAAAACCCTTTACTGAATAGAAGGTACTCAGATATCCTATGTACAGGGTAGCTGAGACTAAACGTTACTAAATTCACCCTGCTGCCATTTGTGTATTTTGAATTTTTGTTCGTCAATTTTTTATTGGAAAACTCTTTAGATCAATTGAACCTGTAGATCACGTGAACAGTAGATCGATCGAACCGCTAGGTCGATTGAACAGGTAGATCAGATGAACTTGAAATATTTGAACAGGAAAGTACGTATTCATTGAGAGATTTATAGCTTTTTAATGAAGTTGCGAACGAGAATCCCAGCCAGTACCCAGCTTTCACATAAGCTATTCCCTCCACACCCCTAGATGTCAAACCTCCTTCCTCCTAAGCAGGGTCAAACAAGCAACCCTACCTTCCCCACCACGTTCACCCCTTCCCCAGTATTAATTATGGAGTAGGTGTCCTAATCCGATTGCCTGGTTCTCCGACAATCTTCGAAGGACCAGAGATGACGTGAGTGTTGATATTTCAGTCATTGTTATGCAGGAGATTAAGTCGGTCTCTATAATCCTTTATTTGGAGTTCCGCAGATTGAGAGGATCACGGAATACTTGATGTTTATCGGGACATGGCCGTTACGGAAGACTCTCGATTGTCCTAAGGATTAGGGCTAGAAAGTTATTTTAGGTAGTCGGCGAATAAACATAATCAGAATTGGGCTGGATTAGGTGCTGACGAGGGCTGGATGGGTGGACGGATATTGCGTTTTAATGGTAATGTTCTTTGTGTTACATACGAGAAGGTTATATAGCACACTAGCTTTTACCCGCGACTTCGTCCGCATAAGTTTTTTTGTTTTCTCCCGGCTGTAAGTCCCCCTGCAACAATGTCCCACTATCGTGTTCCAGTCCTCAACTTCACATCAAAATAAAGACAGTTGCATCAAAATTTTATCATAAATTCCCTAAATTATGGCGCCTACCGACCCTCTAAGTTAGAAAAGTGATCAAATACTAACTTGAAGTCTTAGTAACACTCAGTTAAAAAAAAACATCAAAATCATTTCAGTAGCTATGGCGTCATGCGCTTCTTGACACGATCACGCTAGATTTCCGCGGGAATGAGGTATTTTCCCGCCGTAAAAAGTAGCCTGTGTCCGTGCCTAGGATGCTATCTTTATATCAACCAAGTCTTATTAAAATCCGTTCAGACGTTGAGGCGTGAATGAGGTGAACTTTTAAAACAAACGATTAAAAATCACTAACTCAATAAGTTTTCTGCCTACTGCCTACGCCTTAAGTACGATAGCATGAATATTAATAGCCCATATCCTTTTCTAGGTTACTATCTATCACCTACTAAATTTCATCAAAATCCGTTCAGCCGTTTAGGCATGATAGAGCAAAACTCCAGCAAAAACCATAAAAAAAATAACTAACTCAATTCAGTCTGCCACTTCCTACCCCCTAAGTACGATGACGTGATCATTTTGATCTTATATCCGTTTTTAGGTAACCATCTATTACCTTACTAAATTTCATAAAAATCTGTTCAGCCCTTTAGACGTGAAAAAGCTAAGTCCCAACAAAAACGACGAAAAATCACTAACTCAATTTAGTTATCTGCCTACTGCCTACCCCCTAAGAACGATGGCGTGATTATTTATAGCCTATGACCATTTCTAGGTTATCATCTATCACCATACCAAATTTCATCAAATCCATTCAGCCGTTTAGGCGTGAAAGAGTAACAGACAGACAGACAGAGTTACTTTCGCATTTATAATATTAGTATGGATTAGCATTAATCTTTTTGTTAATTTGACTAAATTACAAAAGATTTAATGGAAAAAAATTCAATGAGAATGAAATATGTAGAAAATAATATCAGTAGAAAGTAAAGGGACTTCTGGCTCAAATTTCATCATAACCTTGAATTCGTTAACTTCTAAAGGCCTCTAGCACAGAAGATGTTTTCGATCACGAAGGCCTAGAAATGTGGCCTCTTTTTCAATGGATAAATTGGGGTAATGGAGGCCCCTAGCACAGAAACTTTCTTTTGGGATGCAGCTTTTGGAGGCGTTAATTTCAATCAGTAAAATCGAGAAAGGCTGAACTGATTCATTTTATCTTGGCCTTGAAATGTTCGTGGAGGTCTAGAAAAAGTTTAAAGGGGGAGAAAAATTCATTCTCATCCACAGAAACTATAACGCTATCGTAAATGAAGTTCAGTATTGATTTATTGGTACAGTCAAAATGCCAGCAGACGCAGAGGGGCAAATTTGGTACGTAGAATATACCATTCTAAAGTCTTGCGAGATGGAAATAAATCAAAGGAATCAACAAAGAACATCAAACCAGAAAAATAGAAAAGCATTTTCTACAAATAATGAAGCCGGATCAGCTTGTATGAAATATTAAAGTGGAGAACAGTATCAAGTAGTAAGTAAAGGGATTCTAGCTCAGTTTTTAAATATAACCTCAAATTCATTAACGTTTAAAGGCGAGATTCTCCAGCACAGATGTGTTTTGTGAGATACTGCTCATGAAGAGGCCAGATATGGGGCCCCTTTTATAGTGAACTAGCAGACCCAACAGACGTTGTTTGTATACACAAAAATTCATTCAATTCGATCCAGCCGTTTAGTTGCAGAGTAGATGATAACCTGAATAACGACTACCAGCGCCATCTGTTGATCTGATTTGTGATCATAAACATACGGCATGGGCAATCCAAAATACATTCATACATCTCTCACACTTCGGTACTTCTCTCCCGCCTAGTGCCTACTCGGAGACGCATTTTGGTTGCGATTTCATCTTCAACCTGCCATATCTTTTGATCTATTCATCATAATTGAATGATGTTAAAAGGCAATTTCGTTCTAAATTAAATACGGGTATGAACGACGTATTTAATTGGATAAGGATCAATAGCGTATTCATAAAAAAAATACTCCCAAATAATGCATAATTTAGAGAAACATTCGGATACCTTTAAAAGGAGATACCGAGTAAACTTGAAAGATAGATATATGCTATCGCGGACTTTTGTAGAACTATTGAAGAGGTTACATTCCGTCATACATTGTTTCCATGTACGTCTTACGGTTTTTGCAGCGCACCTGAAAATAGCTGATCATGGCTGATTTTGTACTCATATTTATTATCATTGAAGTTATAGTAGGTTCCTTAATTTTCTCGGGTGAAAAGTATAGCCTATGTTACTCAGGGATATTGTAGCTTCTAAGGGTGAAAAGAATTATTGAAATCTGTCAAGTAGCTTATGAGTTAACTCGTATCAACGCCACAAACCCACAACATACATCTTTCCTCTTTATAATATTAGTAAGATTGATTGGGGTTAGGAGGCCCCTAGCACAGAAGTTGTCTTTTAGAATGCAGCTTTTGGAGTCCTACATTTTAATCAATGGAATTAACATATCAATCTCATACTCGGAACTGAGCTAGTCAACGTACAAAGAATATACAAGGAGATAATATAATGGTCAAATTGGTGAAGGTGTGAAATGCTGAATCAACGGATCAGCCATAGAATAAAAGAAACATAACAAAATGCCGAAGAAATTCCTCTTACCATCATCTCTAACAAGAAATAACAGATGGTTTCTGCTAATGCCTCACCCCCGTCTCATTTCCTGAACTAACATCATCAGGAATTCAATTTCACGACGTACTGACTGAAACAGGAAATTCCATAACTTCGAGAATTCGAAAGGAGATAAGAAAAGGACCGGAGTAGTAACAACGTAGTTCTAACACGGTGGAAAAAACTCCGTCAAGTTTTGTAGAGTCTATTGAAGTATAGTTTGTCTCCGCGTTTTCTCGAAACTTGTGTAATGCCCACACTGAGTTAATCCGCACAAAAGAAGTGAAGTTTGTATAATATTCCAGAGGAATGTACCTGGAGAAAGTTTTGCTATCGTTGAGGAACAGTGGCGGGTGGCGAATGATAATGAAGGATGGAATACTGGGTGACATAACCTCAACATTTCAGTATCGTAGATTGTTAAGGGGGTTACATTACACTGCGGAATCTTCCAGGAATGAATCATTCCACTAAGTTCTTTCGGAACTTTGAAACAGCTAGATCCAAAATATATCTGGACCTTGGTAAGAAACAATTACACCTCCTCACTGGCTTTCTTACAGGACACTGTCGCCTCAGGAGGCACCTTTTGAGAATGGGGGGATGGCGGAACTGGCGACTGTAGGTTCTGTGGGGAGGAAGAAGAAACCCCCATTCACCCAGTCACGGAATGCTTTCGCATTTCGAGCCTAAGGAGAGAATGCCTTGGGCGAGTAACTTGTAAGAGTGAGGAACTAGCCTCTTTGAAGCCTTCACAGATATTGGATTTCATCAGATCTTTGGAACTGGAAGGCGAGCTGTGAGGGTATGGTCCGAACAGCTCTGTCAGGGGGCATAATAGACCTTGTGATCGCAGTGAACTTTACCCATTTTTGAACTAAACTAAACTAGCTAACTACATCACACTGATTCCTCATCAAGCTATGTCTTCCGTCAGGACTGATTTTCGCAACAGCTACTCGACAGTTCTCTCTCCAATTCCAGAGCCGTAATGAACTCTTGTACTATTTAAACCTTGCAGTTTCAAGTTCTGAAGGATCAATTTCTGAAACATATTTCTAAGTGCTTCTCTCTCGGTTTCTTCTCTTCTCCGATTTTCTTCCTTATGGTGCATTTGTCTATACCACAGAAAGGTTCTGGGCCAGTAAGTGACGTTTGTGCTCTCTTTCTGGCTAGAGTATTAGCCTCTACATCTCCTCTGATTCCCAAATAACCTGGAACCGAGACTAAAGAGTCCTTCTAGTTCTTGCCTACTTAATTGAGTTTTGTTCGGTTTTTCCATATTACCTTTGAGTCGATGACATAGGAGCTCAGTG
>JACDNR010000376.1:0-52413 GCA_013421045.1 Propylea japonica | reverse complement strand
ATGAACGTATTGAAATCATTAAAATTCACTATAAAAATGGTGGAGGGAAAAGTTGGTCGTCGGAAGCACCTTGTCGGACCGCAATGAAGAAATTGGTTGGAAAAATTCGAGCTCTTGGGACAAGTTAGTGATGTGAAGAATAAAACCCGTGCACGTCGCTCGAGAACAGCCAAGAATATTGCTGCTGCTGCCGAAAGTGTTAAAGAAAACCCAGATTTGTCCATTCCTCGTCGTTCTTTAGAATTGGGCATTCCACAAACGTCATTACACCGTATTTTGCATAAAGATTTGGGTCTTATGGCTTATAAAGTTCAGTTAAAACAAGAACTCAAGCCAGCCGATCATCAACTACGAAGTGTCTTTGCTAATTGGGTCGTTGAAATGCATGAAAATTGAAAATGATCCGGAATTCCATCGAAAAAATCATCTTAAGTGATGAGGCCCATTTCCACCTCGGTGGCTGCGTCAACAAGCAAAATTGTCGCATCTGATGGGGCTCGGCAAACCCAGAGTTATTGTTGAAAAGCCCCTCTATCCTCAACGTGTGACTGTTTGGTGCGGTTCATGGTCCGGCGGGGTCATTGGACCTTACTTTTCGGAAAATGAGGCTGGATCAACAGTTACGGTGAATGGATTGCCCTATCGAGAGATAATCAATGATTTTTATGGCCGAAATTGGATAGTACTGATCTGGACTACGTTCACATTCAACAAGACGGCGTTACGTGCCCCACAAGCAACGAAACCATTGGTCTTTTGCGGGAAAAGTTTCCGAACCGTGTTATCTCTAGAAGAGGTGATTACAATTGGTCACCGAGATCTTGTGATTTAACACCTTGCGACTTCGTGAAAGAGAAGGTCTACGCCAATAGCACAGAACACTGTTCTGTGCCAATAGCCCAGCGTCGATTCAAACCTCAAAGATGAACTCGTGAGGCTATCGAGGATGTAGTGCAGCCACTTTGCGATTTGGTTATGGAAAATTTCATTAAAAAGATATGGTCCTGTAAGCGTGATCGTGGTGGTCATTTGCTTTATGTTATTTTCCACAATTAACGGCATAGCTTCTTCTTCATAATGAAATAAAAATCGAATCATTTTATTGAAAAATGGAATTTTTCTTTTAATGTCAAAATAACACCTTTTATCGGAAAACCCTTTATAATCCATAAATGTCAATTATAAAAATCATATATTTATTGAAAAATAAATTTCTTCAAGGGTGCATTTTGAGAGTTTGCCACAGGCGCTAGAATCCTAGTTCCGGCTCTAAATGTAGATTCTGTAGAAAAGGGGAGGATACATCTGTTCCTTAGTTACAGAGAACCTCACCATTCTGAGGTTTCGTTAAGAATGTTCCGGACAGAAAAGTTATTAAAAAAACACAGATTATAGTCCTCTCCTATACTGGAGTTCATTGGGGTTCTGGAACTAGAGATGCAGCACAGTTGCGGAAACAGGTCTGATGGTGGCACAGAAGGTTCTAAGCTGGCAGTGGAATATAACCCCTATAACAATCCACAATAAAATATTTTTGAAACATAGATAAATTGAAAATGGTAATCATCGAAATGAATACAATCTTCAATTTATAGGCTCACAGAACCTTCTTCATGCGGACTGGGATGATTTATCAAGATGTTTGTCCAAAGATTATAAGTATAAAGATCGGAACGACACGACTACAGTGTATGAGCGTCATCTCTGGGTCAAAATTCTGGATCTATGATTATAAATTTCGAAATCAATATACATGGGAAATGTCATTGATATAAAAAAGTGCCAATCAATTCGTTTGCACAAATATTATTTCACTTCGAACGGCTTTTGCCGTAAGTGTCGTCTCGAAAAAAGGAAAAAAGTTTAGTTTGTACCCTTCAGTGATGCAGATTACGAACGAGATAGTGAAACTGGATGATCAACTGGTGTTTTATGGACGTATGCAGGTAAATCTATATCTTGGCTTGATCAACGTCAAATATCTGTTGCTATTTCCACGATAGAGGCAGAAATAGTGGCTGATAGTGAAGCTGCACGGAAAATGAAATGGTTAAAGTGACTATTCAGGAAAAGTTTTCCGTCAATTCAAACAGTGATGGTGGACAACGAAGCTGCAATTGAACTGAGCCAGAAACTGGAATTCCACAGACTCACCAAGTATATTCATATACAATCCATGTATACATCTTACAATAATACCCTAATATTTCTGTAATATCTTCTATAAATGTATAATAAAAATATTACACATGAGATACTGCATTTTATTGAAAATTATGGATTTACAATATAAAAATGAAACATCCTGAAGGGAATAGGAATTTCGCATCAATTCGTATTACAGTTTTCTTTATATGATTTCTAATCCAAATTACAGATTTTACATAAAAATTGATCTTCAGTGCCATCTCTGAGTCAAATGTGAACTAAAAAATGTAGTCGTTTTTTAGTACTACGAATGTAGGGGCGTTTCCTATCTTTCTATACTCTATAATCTATGATGTTGTCACTAAGGGAAGAGACAGACCGGTTTCGGCCTTATTAGGCCTCGTCAGTGTCCCATATCTCTCAGAGACAACATCCTATTGAAAAACTTCTACATTTAAGACCACTTGTAAGACTCTATCGAGTATTATCCTACAGATGGTGACACGTAGTAGTGAGTAGTGTCGAAATAACCGGTCTGTCTCTTCCCTCAGTGACAACATCTTGAATAAATCATCCCAGTCCGCATGAAGAAGGTTCTGTGAGCCTATAAATTGAAGATTGTATTCATTTCGATGATTACTATTTTCAATTTATCTATGTTTCAAAAATTTGTTAGGTTAGCCTCCTTAAAGGCAAAGAATTTTTTGTTTGTCATTTTTTCTTTATCTTAAAATCACAATAAAATACCTTTGTCCCAAAAACCACTGAGCTAAACTCCATGCTGATAGCACAGACTTTCCATATTCCAATTTCCACCATTTGACACGTTTTATAGGCCTAATCCGCTTGTTCCATGACCATTTCACCCTCAAACAAGACCTATACAAATACTGTCGCAGCCATAACTAGATCGACCCAAGAAAGAAGTTTAAGTGTTATGTGTTCATATCTGTGTTGAGAAGTTACCCGATTTACTGTTATATCGGAAGTAAATTGCAAACTGACCCAATAATTCCACACGACCTGAAAGTTTTCTACGCTCTTAGAGAGCTGAGCAAAGCAATTATATCTGACATACGAAGTTAAGGTGCCAAATGTACCTTTTCAGCTTCTCTAGGGAGTGTGGGGTCAGTATACCTTCAGTTAGAAGTGTTATGGTGGCTTTATACCTACAAATTGCAACGTATTGTCGGAGGTAAGGGAGTTACGGTTATTAGAAAAGTAAATGTTAGAAATGAGATTAAATTAGGTGATATTTCTGTAGTTTGTTTTTATGTGATGATCTCATTTACAGCTTATACAGACTATGTGATACTAATAATTGAGATGAAAACAATGTTTTTTTCAAGCTGAGGAGAGGAGATGGTCTTCGTTCCTTGCGAAAAAGTTATGAACTCGGTATACAAATGTGAAGAACAAGCTCCCTGTTTCGTTCACTTTTCAAAAAGGTAAATACGTCAATAATTCCTTCCTCCATTCCAAAAATATGACCGGAAAATGGTACAGGTAACAGACTTCATCGAGTCATTCAGATATTATCCTCTATTTCACTAAAAGTTTGTTACCTTCTGGTTTTCCTGCTATATTTTTTGATTGCATGAATGAATTCTCGACATACGTAACTTTTAGAATAGCAAACCAAGAGAGAAAGTTTTCCTGAATACTTTTTTTGAGTAATTCTCAATTCTTTCATCAATACTTTTTACGGAAAACATATGAAGCCATTTATGACCCTGTATATTTGGGGTTATCAATAAACCATTAGAAATATTTTTGGTTCGGGTGCACACAGATGTATTCCAATTAAATAAATCAGTTTTCAGCGAAAAACAAGTTTCAATATCGCGGATATTTCGTGGAAAATGCCAGGACATCCAATTTCTCAATTTGGACTGACAAGAATAGTAGACCTTTATCAAGAAGCTTCGATTGCGCAACTTTTAAATATTCCAAGTACTTCCAGTGAGGCGCATAGTAGCCCCTTTCCTGGAAACCGACACATTTTCCCGGAGAAATGTTGGTTTTTGGGGACAGGTAGATGTGAAGTCCCAACCATTACCATTAAGAGACGGTCACATTTGCCAAATTCAAAGGTTAGAAGACCTTTGAGAGTAGCTACCCTTCGGCAATGGGCACCACTAAGACATGCTTCAACCAAAAGGGTGCAACGTTGTTTTTTCGGCCGAGTCACGATTCGTTTTAAGAAATTATAGTCGACGAGAAGGTATTTGTACAAAATATACCAGAACTTAGATCAGTTGATATCATTTTCAAGATATATGAATCCACCTTGCAACGTTTGCACGCCTACGCTTTTTATTTTCTTTGAGTCGCTACTAGTAATCGTAGAAAGCACATTGATGGACTGTCAACTTATGTCAAGTTATTAACCTTCTATGATTTCGTGTCTGCGTAATGCAAGTAAATTTATGTGACTTTTTTTTCCGGATTTCCTCTGCAGGGAAAAGTATCTATCGTATATATCGTGTCATCTTGAATAATTTTCATCTGAATTCATCGGATGTTTGGTCTGAGATTTCTAACTTTTAGTTTGCGAGATGAATGATATTTATTCTCGGTAAGGGCCGTATTCATAGTTCGTACTTGAGGGTGAGTGACAGTTGATGTCACCTCTAAAGCTAGTATTCATAAGGGCGATAAAAACTCACACTCGCCCTCAAGTGCGAACTATGAATACGAGACTAAGTTGTAATTCCTCTGATTTAGGCAAAATCCCACTAGGATATTGAAGAGGTATTTTGTTGGTTCTTAATTTTTACATGGCTTGCTTTCATTTTGTTTTAGAGCACATGTTCTGCTTTTCACTTTTCATTTCCTCAAAGCAGAATTCCTTATCAGGTTTGCTAATAATTATCGATATAATGTAAATAACTAATCTTTTCTTTAAGAAACGAGGAGTTTTGTTAATTTTTGTGCACATTTTCATTAATGTTAATTTAATATAGCTCCTTGTTTGGGACCTCATTTCTTGGCTTGGGCCTCCTTCCTTTGCTTGAACCACATTTTTGGGCTGAAACACATTCTTTGGTGTGGACCACATTTTTTAGACTGAAATACAACTATTGGCTGAAGCTTGACTTTGGACTGAAATACAATCCTTGGCTGAAGCTGAAGTAATTTTTGGCTGTAATATAAACCTGTACCTACATTTGCTTGGAACTCAACTGGTATAGAGCTGGAAGCATACCTGACGTCTATCGTACCCGACTTGAGGGCATATCCTATCTGAATTTTTTATTCAAGATAAGAAGTCATAAGTTTGTGTAATTTAAGATATTGTGATTAGGACTGTATATTTAAATTTGTACATCTTGTTCTTTTTATAATATATTGTTGAAAACCAGACTGGGAATTTTGATGGTGGGATAATCAAGCCTCCATTGGGAAATAAGTATTAAAATCTCATCTCATTAATATTAGAATCTCCCTTCAGGTAAAAGTTAACATATTCAACGAATATTAATTCACACTAGGAAAAGTAAGTCGAAACTTCGAATGTAAAAAACTGCGAAAAAAGAATGAAAAAGAGACGGAGTTAGAAAAAATGTTCTCACTTACCTGCAAAATGCACCGGCTCCACCTTGAACTTCTGCACCCCCTCCTCGTTGAGCGTAGCACTAGACAGTTGCACCCCGTGGTTCACCACGTTCACCATCACCGAACACACAACAATCACCCAACCCCAGCCACCTCTAGATAGTAGTGCTTCTTAAGGGTTGCGGATTTTCTCGCGTCCAAGGGCAGTTCAGGTTCACTGGAGTCCCTGCGTAAGGGTGGCTCGGGCCCGTAACGATGTATGGGGCAATCGAACACGACCTGGGGTAACGTTTTCTGGAGAGAGTCTCTCAGTGTAGATGAAGTCCCAGTTATCGACTCGGATGCTCGGCCTTCGACCTGGAAGATGAGGGATGTAAGTATGGGAGATAAGGGTTGGTTTTGGGGGTTGAGAGACACTTAAAGCTTAAGCGTTTTGCATAGGGGTTCAGGAAAACATAAGCAATAAAAAATACACGAAATCAGTTTTCATCTTTCTTTATAAGATGAATCACGTGCTTAGAGAAAGAAAGTCGGCAAGCTATGGAGATATATCTGAATATACTCTTTGTTTCCAGATTTTTGCGGTTAAGTTTGTTAATTAACCAATCGTACAGGGTGTTCCATAAAATATGTACATTGACAATGTTTGTTCCTCAATATCTCAGACCGAACGGAACAAATGGAAATGAAATATTTCGGCCAGATGCAAAATGCTCAGAATAATAAGCCTCATGCAAAATTTCTTGGTCATATTGTAAACAGGACTATAGAAAATTGGACTTCTGAAAATAAGAATCTTTATATTTTCCTAACAAGGTATCCGATTCGAATGAAATGTATTTCTGAATGAAGAATGGTATACTGAATTTACATGCATAATTTCTAAAGGATCACATGAAATGAACCATCAATTGAAATTTTTTTTAAATATTATTTTTACATATTCCATTTTTGAATGATTTGCTGAAATTTTGAATCCATTACTCACTATAAGTCTCAAGTCCTATACAAATTTTGAGGTAATAGTCTCATAGCTCCACCAATTAAAGAGCGCTCAAGAGCTCCTGCTCAAGGGTTTTCGTAATTTTTTCAAAAAATGATACTGACATAAGATGGAGCCAAATGGGGGATGTCAGTATGAAAGATAAGGGCAGGTTTTTGGGTTTTTGAGAGACACTTAAAGCCCAAGCGTTTTGCAAAAGCAGTAAGTAACATTCGAAATAAGTACCTATCATCTTTTTTTATTAAAATGAATGAATGTTATGTTCCAAGAGAACAATTAATAGTCCAGAAGATCTCCAAGCTATGGATATACAGGGTGAGTCTTTGATTTATACCTATATTTCAACCGTAGGTGCCTTAGGTCAATAGAAATACTTTTTCATGTACCAATTTTCCAATTCAGCCTAGATTAAAAGATATAGTGTCAGTTGCAGGAACGTCCATTAAAATTTAAAGGTCCATTAAACTTTAATCCTCCATTATTACAAGGAACTAATGGAGGATTAAGGGTTTATGGACCTTTAAATTTTAATGGACGTTCCTGCAACTGAGCACTTAAGATTTTCATATAAAGATCTAACTGAACTTTTTCTGGAAACTAGATCAAGATTTTTAACGAAAAACCATTAAACTCCGAAAGTAGAGATCAATGAGAATTTCTGAAGAAAGCTGATTAATTTAGATCAGTTTAAAAACACAAACTATTCACTTGAAATTGTAGCGAATTCGGAGGAGGAAACAAAATATATTTGAACGGATGGTTTAATAATTTTATGGATACTGTGAATTATCGAAATAATAATAATATTTCTCATTTTGTTCACAATGGGAGGTCCTTCAGATATTCTGAAAAAGTTGCAATGGGAGGTTTATAGGATATTCTCAAAAAGCTCAAAATACGGAAGTTATCTTACTTGTCATAATGGAAGGTTTATGCGAATATTCCGTTGACCTTCAAAATGTGAGCAGTTTGAGAATATTCACAAGGGATATTTTTGAGAGCTCTTTGGGAATATCCCTGAGGCGGAAATTTGGAGTAGATATAGAGCTCGCAGCGACCTCGCAGGGACATCACAAAGGTACTCACAATTTCTCGAAAAGATATCACTGGGATATCTATGCGACCTCTTTGGGTTGACTGGAAGACTTCGTGAGATTTTTACCTTATTGTGTCATCATAGATCTGATATAAAGAAATTACAAAGGTCTTCCACTAGCGGGTTCTTGTTTTATTTTTTAATGCCAACTTTTCATCATACAGACATATATGTACTACTTGAAAATTCAGTAAGCATTTGGAGACCACTTCACCTAATCCACTTTTGGTGTAGTAATGCCTGTGTATATGAACATCTAGTCTCATATTCCTTGTGTTTATACATAATTTAACATTACCCGAGTTAAATTCCAGATTATTTCAAACATATAACTCTTGTAATTCAGCTCCATAGCGCTTTGCTTCCCTTCGTAAGATCAAGGTCACGCAATTTTTCGTATACGCAACAAAAAAAAGTGCCCATTCATATCAATTCTCACGGCTAATCTAGCAAACATCAAAATGCGCCAGTCAACAACAAACATGCTTCAAAGCCACATTTAGGCACACTGAGAACAGGGAAAACCAATGAAAAAGGTAAACAACGTGGAAACACATTTTCCTACCTATCCTACACTCGTTTTCGATGGACGTTTCCTCTATACGAGTCAGAGCCAGCACGTGGAACTTTTCAACTTGAGATATATCGTTCTGTTTGCTGTTGCTCTTGTCTGCAAAAAAATTGGAAGTCTACTTTGCGTGATATAGAGAGGGATGCAACAAGTTGATAGTTATGGGGTGAATAGTGGTTTCAATATCTATATTCTGTTGTGGAAATATGTGTAGTGTATGATCAGTTCATTAATAGGGAATCAGATGCTGAAGGGTGTTTTAAATTGCGCGTTGTTTAAGAATAAATGAAATACATAATTTGCATTCGTTCAGTTATGACATTTATGTATAAAAAATAATAGAGAGTTATCGAAACGTAAATATAGAGGCTCAACTTAAATGAAGTTTTCTTTATTTTGACATCTGCTATTGCGCTTCAAAGAAAGATTTAAAGGTGGCTTTTAATGAAAGATGACCGTATTTAAATGAGAGATCCCCAGCTTGATAGTTCTCTCATCCTTTTGGGTTATTTTATGTCAGGTACCAAGCCACCAGGGATGAACTCTGTTCAGGTCTCGGGTCAGTACTGCTTTCTTTTTTTTGTGCACCGATCATTTTAAAATTCATTAGTAGTGAAGAGAGTCAGTAGAGCATTTTATATCGTATATTGTGGAGATTTTTCAAAAAAAATTAATAGGAGATTGAAAATAAAATAAATGTCTCAAATGCATTTATGTGGGCGTAGTGATAATATTGAGGGAAGTGTTAACGAAGAATTGCTTCCTGAATTCTGAAATACGGAAAGAAGTGAGAAATGGACATTGTCTTTAATGGAAAATTATTCTCCCCTTTTTTCTTCGAAAAATTTGCATTTTCTGGTCTAGTCCGGGAAGTACGTACCTGGACTCGACCGGGAAGTATGATTTCAAAAAATACAGTTGATCATCACCATGGCAATGAACGAACAACTAACAGTTCATGTAAAATGAGTTACTGAAAGTTTTCATATTGTACACAACACGCTCGAAATGGTTTTTTATACTCGCAGACTTCCAGAAATTTGTCTTTTGGTCCAAAAAATTCTATTTTCGGGATATTTCAATGAAGTATCTCCGGCTACACGTGAATTGTCAGAAGTGTAAAAAAAAAGAAATAGCTCAATAAAGTTGACAGAAAAAAAAGTGAATTCTATAGCTAAAATGTCAAACCAACTTTGGGGGATCTTTTATTACAGGATTCTCCAATACAGTTAGACCTCTATTTGGATTTCGATTATTTTCTAACATAAGTCAAATGGTCTCTTTTTGCAGTTCTACAGACGTCTACTCTTCTGTCAAAATTTTCAATGACGTTTTGACATAATTGAGGGGAGGGTCTATCTTGCTAATGACACGAATAATTTCACCCGTTTTTTCAGGAATTGATTGTCGATTATTCTTATTGACCTGGTTTTTTACATTACTCGAAAGAAAATAGTCTAACGACGTCAAACCACATGATCTTGGTGGCCAATTGACATCACCGTTTCTGATGATTATATAACTCATGTGTTTGAAAACCAATCAAATCCACGAATTTTACGTAGTTACTGCGTATTGATAAGTGAATATACCCCTTGACGACGTGATATAATCGTTTTGGTGTTTCACCTCCTGCCATATTGTAATCATTCCATAGTAACGGGCAAGTTCAATGAAATGTCAGTTAATTCTTCAAAATGCAGCGCTTTGGTTTCGTTTCATGTGGTGAAATTGATCAAGAAATTGAAGATGCAACACCAGAAAATTACCACAAAAACACATAATTATGTTTGGAAGCAGTTTACGGTGTTTTGTGAACATCGAAATTACAAACTTTCTGCTGATATTTCTAATGAAAAAGTAGCAGATATTCTGAAGGATGGGCATTCAATATGAAACGTGCAGACAGAAAGGAATATAAAGAGAGTACAGTGAAAACCATTTGGAATATTTCTGCTAAACTTTTACAGAAAAAGTTCCATGAAGAGTTCGAAAGAGAAATAAATCCATTTAAAGATGTTATTTTCGAGAACGCAAGAAAGGCTCGTGCAGCAAAGAGAAAGAAACTACAAGCAATTCCCGACAGAAAAAAGAGAGCTCAGCCGCTCTTAACGAGAAAGAAATAACCAGAATTATATTAAGTTTTGATGAAAATACACTAGATGGTTTGCAGAGAAAAATTTTATCAATTTTGTGCTGTGGAATTGGCATGGCGTGGTAATGAAGCAGCCTTTTGCTTAACCGACTATTTCAAAAAGGAATTCGACAATTATGGTCAATCTACGGGACGTATCGAATACAATCCAATATTCTCTAAAACATCACCAGGTGCAGAACAACGCACAACTGATTCAAAATGGTTGGCTCCTAATAAAGAGTTTCCTAATAAGTGCCCAGTACGTCTCTTGGAAAAACTGTTGAGCAAAAGAACGCCAAATATCACAACCAATCGCCTTTTTTTAACACCTAATATCGATTGGCAGAAAACAGGGAAATGGTTCAAAAATTGCCCTATTGGTTTGAATACATTGAGTAAATGGACACGTACAGCAGCTGAAAGTATCGGAATAGATACGAAAAAAAGAAAAATTACGAATCATTTAAATCGTTCCTCTGCTGTGAGTATCTTGTCGCACTCTGGAGCAAACTTGCAAGAAATTACCAAAATAACAGGCCACTCATCATCTGAATCTCTGAAACCATATTTGAAACTTACTGCAGAACACCATAGAAAAATTATTGAAAAAATGAGAAACACTCCTAATCCATCCACCTCAAGCGTCACCAACAGTACCAACACCAACACTACAAATAATGCTGAAAACAACAATACATCAAATATGTATTATAATAATTGTACTTTCAATATTAATATTAATGAATAAAAACAATAATTAGAATATTATTCGTTATATAATCTTAACGAATACCACTCGAGCATAAACAATATTTTACGATTATTCACCTCTTCACTAGACGTATTTCGCGAATAATCGATATTGTCTATGCTCTTGTGATATTAGGTTTGTTCCAACAGCTGACTTTTGTACGGTAATTTGACGGCACGAAACTGTTAGTAATCGATCTTATGCGCATGTCTAAACTTGACCGTACAAGAATCGTCCAAACAGTACTTGCTCCAGACCAGGAATCGAAATGACGATCACAAAACCGTTCCACTCACGGTCCCGAAGCAGGATGGAACAAAAACGAAACCGTTCTCAAACGATACATTTTCAGTTGGAACACATTTTTATCTATTGCGCAGAATCCTGACGATCATTGTACGGTCAATTCTTGAGTTGGAACAAACCTATTATAAGTGATTATTCGTCCAGGAACTGACGAACGACGATTTGAATGATCTAATGGCTTTAGTTCCGGTGGCTTCAGAGCTGAATCTTTGGGCAACCACTGACTCTAATCGGCCCAGGGCCTCCCTTAATTTTTATGGCCTTTGCTCAACAAAATTGTTTCAATTCATTTATCAATACATCACAGAAAATTCTGGGCTAGCCTTGACCGCCCCCCCACTAGCGTCGCCACTGAACTAAGTGCGATATATGACATGTTACATATTTTTAAAACGAGAAAAAATGGTGATTATTTTAATGTAAAAATAAATTATTATTTCCATAAAAACAAACAAAATTTTAGGTGATAAATCTGGAAGAAAAACCCTCAGCAAAAATTAAATTGAGCAACTGGATTCCCTTCAAAAAAATTTCTCCATAATATTGAATGAATTGTTGACAGGAATTTGGACTATATTTTATTTTGATTTATTAAATACTTGCCGACGTTTCGAATCTTTTGTGATTCTTCTTCAAGGCTCGATATTCACTTCAATCAAAATATCGTCATAATATTTATTTAGTTCATTTCTAGTTGAAAGTCAATTCTGATGTCATCAGAATTGACTATTATGACGATATTTTGATTGAAGTGAATATCGAGCCTTGAAGAAGAATCACAAAAGATTCGAAACGTCGGCAAGTATTTAATAAATCAAAATAAAATATAGTCCAAATTCCTGTCAACAATTCATTCAATATTTATCATCATGGACGTTAGTCTTCAACAATTTCTCCATAATGTTTATGTTTCAAGTTTATAGTACAAACAAAAACGGAGATAATGACCAAAATTGTAATCAACATAATGTCAATTTTGACTTATAACTCGAGAACAAAAGAACATAGAGCAATGCGATTGACGGCATAATGAGTTTCTCGAACAAAGAAACACAGCAATGTGCCATTCATTTTTCTGTAGTTCAGGGATCACTTATTCTGGCCAATGTTTACACAGCTCGCGCAAAATCAAAATTTACCTTTTTTCTCGAACAAACGTCGTTTCTATTACATTATATATGCTGCTTAATATCAAAAAACATCACAAGGATTGAGAAATTTTACTGTTCGCTGATATCTCGAACCAAGCCCTATCAACCCTATCCACCCTTCTCTCTCTCCTTAAAACAATAATAAACATCCCAACGCTCCAAACCAGCACCGGAAGCAATTCGAACGCCTACGCGTTAAACGTCAAATAAGATTAGCTAACGTCATTTTTGCCGAGCAAACAAAGAGAGACGCTTGCTAACTCATCACCTTGAAACATTAATGGAATTATCGGTTCCTTCTTTTGCTATCTTGGAGCGATTTCCAGCTTTGTTTTCGCACGTTCTGGAGAGATTTCCAGATCGAGAAATACGCGACGAGTTTTGGATGGGAAAGAAATTATGAGGTGAGAGTGGGTAGATTTGACGAAAGGAAATTCGATGGAATTCTTTTGCCATTCTGGTGGTAACTCTGTTCCTTTTGCCGCATATGGAAAAAAAAATAAAAATTGTGCGGGAATATCTAGATATCTATTTCACAAAGATTTCATAGATGTGAATGGTGTTTCAATAAGAGCGCAAGATTTTAATTGCGCGTCATTTTTGACAGTCAAGGCTGCGTTCACAAACTCACTCCAAACATGTTCTGCTTACTCTGAAGAGTATCTACTCTCGATCGTTCAGAAACTTTCTCGGAGTAAGCTCCATGTATCCTGCTTTTTTGCAGATGAATAATATGCTCCGAGTGCTCGGCGTGCACTTCTTGCTTTCACTTGAAGAACAGAGTATAATAGAAGACCAGTTAAGCGCAAAAAGTGCACGTCGAGCAGAATATTCAGAGTATTTGGTACTCTGACATTATTTGAATTTAAAGCATTATGATTTCCTTGTCATTCATTCGAGGAAAATATTTCTGGTTTGACTTGAAAGCTTTTTCCGTCGTTTGTGAACCGTTTTGGGTTAATATTAAGTCTCTAAAATTCAAAAGTTTTATGGATTAGTAGTAATACCCGTAAATAAAATAAATTAAGGTATACATATACTTATATCCATTACTGTTGAAACTGTAATGTGAAAATGTCGTATAGGCATGTATTATAGTTCCACTAAAATTATTACTTTTACAACAGCTATTTTTGAATAGTATAGCCCATATTTTACTTTTCGAATAGGTAGAGCTATTCTCCCCATTTCATATATCCCTTGAGGATATATCTCTCGACGTTTTTGGAGAATTAGATATTTTCATCTAAATCTAGAGCAGCTAAGGAACGCCACACGAAAACGAAGAAATTTCTTCATATCTATGGAATCGTGGATAATGCAGAAATTGATATTGGATCTTCTCCAAATGGCCAACGACCGAAGTCTTCCAGCCCAGAAATTGATATTTATTCATTTATTAACTAAAATTTGAAATTTAATTTAAATTAAGTGTTGAAAATACTTCCACCATACCTTTGCACACAGGCGATATCTTTTTATTAGGTTTTGAGGGTTTTCCTTAGCATTTCTGGATAGAGATTTTCAATTTCCACCCCTATTCTGAGGAAGTGAATTTACACTTTTCACTTCTGAATCAAAATATTCCCCTGAAAAAGCATCCATTGAGGTTAAATAGGGACTGTTAGAAGGCCATAAAAGAAAAACTGCCGAAAAAACTCAATAATGTAATTACATATATTTGAAATCAGAAAAAGATCTCTACAGAAAAAAAGGAAAAATTCAAGATGTACTATCTAAACAATGACAATTTAAATGAAATTTTCAGGTTGACAAAATTTTTAGATATTGCTAGTACTGCATTTTGAATGAATAAAAAAAAACTATACATTTGGCCATTTAAACGTTTTTCTATGACCAATACTAACTGAGAATGCTATGACATTAGTAAGAAATATTATAGAACACACTATGTATTATTTATTATAATCTTCGGCGATCGATTCCGGAATTATTCCATCATCAGGCCAGCTGAAAGTATTCAAATGAAGAACATGTAATTATTTAGGTGAGTATGCAACTAACTGTCTTTGAATTAAAATGAACATAAATCGTTTGGAAACATTTGAAATGGTTCTCTATTGTCAGAATTGTTAAGGTTTTTTCTCCAGTCAACTTTTATTACCTAGCGGTATATCTGTTCTTGCCAGAATGTCAACTTAATGTGGAATTGTAGGATATGTGGGAAATGTGATATCTAATAAGTGTTTATAAGGTGGTCTATTTGTGGGGGGCATTTTTTGAAATTTAGTTTTTACTGTTGTTTTTTGAGAATTCAAAAATCCTCCTTCTGTTAACTTCTATATTGTCATTAAGTAAAAATTGGTTGTTTTTATTTTTTACATTTCTGGTTGTTCGAGTAATATTATTTTATAGTAGTTATTTTCTTTATGGAGTATTTTCAGATTATCAAATTGGATATTATGTCCGGTATCGTTTAGATTTGTGCTTGAAGCGGAATGGGGTTGATTTTTTTGTGTTCATTGAATCATTTTTCTACGTTACGAGTTGTCATTCCCATGTAAAATGAAGGGCAGTTTGTGCATATTATTTCATGGGCTCCGCTGGATTGTTCACGTTTAGATTTCATTTTATTTTTCAGTACATCCCCTAATGTTCTGTGTTGTTTACTTATAAGTGTATTAACATTAGCGGATACAGGTACTGATTAATTATGAAATGAAATCTACACGTGAACAATCCAGCGGAGTCTATGACATGCACAAACTGCCCTTCATTTTGCATAGGAATGAAAACTCGTAACGCAGAAAAAAGATTCAATGAACACAAAAAAATCAACCCCAGTCCGCTTTAGGCACACATCTAGACGATACCGGACATAATATCACATTTGATAATCTAAAAATACTTCACAAAGAAAATATTTACCATAAAATAATATTACTCGAACAACTGGAAATTTAAAAGATAACGACAACCAATTTTCACTTAATGATAATATAGAATTCAACAGAAGGAGCATTTGAAAACTCATAGAATCTTAAAGAAAAACAGTAAATAATGTTCAATTTCAAGAAAATCCCACCACCAATAGACCACCTTATAATAACATATTAGATATCACATTTCCCACATATCCTTCAATTCCATATTGAGTTTATATTCTTTCAAGAAACAGATAAACCGGTAATAAAAGTTGACTGCAGAGAAATTTGTTTAACAATTCTGACTAAAGAAAACCATTTTGAATATTTTTAAAACGATTCACGTTCATTTTATTCCAAAGACAGTAGGTTGCATACCCTCACCTAAATAAATACATGTTCTACATTTGTATCCTTGCAGCTGGCCTGATGATGAAATAATTCCGAAATCGATCGCCAAAGATTATGATGAATAATACATACCTATAGTGTGTTCTATTACATTCTTACTAATCTCAAGAGAACATAGCTACTATGAAATTCATTCTTCATTCATTTGTAAAATGAGATAGCAACCTTGAGTAAAATATAAGCACCCAAGCACCCTGTACAACTTCGTCAACCAATTAAAAAACAGCAACTGTTGTACCCCTTTTCTCCCTGAAAAAATACCCACAATCACCCCAAACCAGTTCAGCTCCACATCACCCTCTTCCAATCGAAAAGTTATCCTGAAAAATTCGTGCTATCAACGAACAAACATCCAAATACGGTCAACTTTTCTCTAGTAGAAAATTGGCAAAGGATCGTAATATAAATTGGTATTTACTGGAGTTAACCCACATCAGGAAAGTGGGCAAATTGCACCAGTTACCTACCGTGTTTTGTTTCATCGCAAACACCCACTGTGGTTATCGGGAATTTGATGGGAAAATTTTATTCAGAAAGTTTGATTGGAAGAAGGAAAATGGTTTGATAGTTTCGGGGAAAGATGAGATTAAAAACAAGGTTGGTTTTCCAGATATGTACACATTGAAAACTTCATTAAAGGATAAAAAAATCCACTATTTTGTAATCTACCCATTGTACGTTTGTTTGCTCGGCCATAATAATATCCAGTAATCACAAGTGAATAATGAAACACTATTCACTGCTGTCAGATGCTTCATGGATTTAGCTATGAAATGATATTGCTGAAACTGACATTCCTTCAGTATTTTAGAGTTCCATAGCTAATAAATATGATTGGGAAAACTTTTTCAATAGAGGGCTAAATTTAATCTGCACATAATAAACTTTCCCAAGAACTTATGAACTTTACATCAATAAAGGATTACGTCAATATAAAGAATGAGAGCGGAGTATAATATTTATTGATTTGAAATCAAAGAATATTAAATCCATACTTCGGAACTCCCGTCAATGTACAAAGAGTATGCATGGTGGTAAAAACAAAGAGAGCATCCATAGATAGCTATTTCGCCCTATTTGTAGATCTTCTGTATGAAGGAGCTCCGTCTTAAAGGCATTCTAGGATCCCTTATTTGAAGAAAGGACAAGTTCATAGAAAAAATCACTCCTATGTCAACTTGACTTCTCCCACACTTCGTATTATGGTCACCAAATGTTAAAAACTTCTAGAAAATATTCAGTAGTCGTGGATAGAATATAATATTCCACTCACATATAAAAGCAATCATTATACGCTCATTGTTAATCATCCAAAACCTCCTTAGCCAAACATTAGTAAATCTCAAAAAATCTATTTATGTTTATATTGTAAGATCAAGTTCGAGAAAAGATCTGAATAATGACAATCCAATAAATCATAAGCATGGATCTAAAGTATTGATTATTAATTTTCGAAAATTGTTGAAAGTGGAAAATATTTCCAGAAGTATTAATGCAAGTCCTTTCAAGATCAAACAGATGATTTCCGACTTTGGTTGACAAATGCTGGCCGAAACATTCAATATAAAAAGAGAAAATGGAAATAAACGAACAATAATATTTCAACGAATTTCTCATCAATATACTTACATAATTAAAAAAAAGAGAGAGAAAGAATTGTTTGACCGATTTCTGCGCTTATGAAATGAAACTGTTGAAAGATAAATTAACACCACTAGCTGTTTTTCCTCTTTCATCACTACATAATAAATAAGAGAGAGCGAATCTTTAATTTAATCAAAATGTATATATAATTTCAACAGCAGAAACAATCTCTTTCAAAACTTTTCCCCAATTCGATTTCGAAGTAATCTTGAGAATGGAGCAAAGTTTTTCGATTTCTTTCACACGACAATTCTCTCTGATTATACATATAATTTCCCTCCTCGAATTCAGTTCTTGTTTAAAATTTATCACAATATGAAAAGAATGAAACTTATCGTCCTACGCCTTTTCGAATCTGACAAACTGAATTTATCATGGAGGTAAAGGAAGTGGAAGGGACCTGAAATTTGGCAAGTGTCACGTAAACAAAACAACACAAAGCTAAGAAGGGACACACCAATATGACCAACTTCGAACTTTTTAAACGTTGACAGTTTGTTGCAGAAAGATATTCAGTGTTTGTTAAAATAAGGAGCACTTCACCTTAATCAAACATTTTTAATTATTTATGTTTCAGAGACTGGGAGTGAAAACCTATAAAGTTTCTAAGAAATGCAGAATCCTCCCAGAATATATTTCAATCGATATTTGTTAAAATAGGTTTGTTATGCAGTGAATGGGGGCTCTAATGAATCCAATAATCCCGCCACAAGTGTTGCCCATACAAATATGGCCGATTTATGTGACACTTTTGCATCGAGGGAAGTATAGGATATGCTCTCTCCCCTTCCTTTACCTCCATGGAATTTATCATTATGAGAGAGTCATGCTTGACAGTCATAATCGAAACATCGAAAGTTGACAAAAGGGAGTAATAGTGAGTAGACACATAGCGTCACAAAGTGGAACAATACGTCCTGAATGACAATTAATTATTATCAAAATTTCTACCATCTAAGCCTCGAAAGCCGAAATTTGACGCTGTATCAACTAAATATCACTATATTTATTCAAAAACCTTATTCAAAATTTCGTCAAAAGGCCATGCAGATGCCATGAACCTCATGTGTATTTTCTAATGGATTTCTCCTCCGATATATTGCTACGAAAATTCTTGTTTTATTGAACACTGAAACCTTGCGCTCTAGTTAATACACCCTTTTCATACACACTCAAAAATTCACTCCATAGAAAAGGTTTCATGTTTTCCAGGTGAAATGGTTCTTGATCCTCTCCCACCTTCAATGTATCAAATGATCGAATGTTCTTCGTTTCTTTTTCTGGACACGTTGAACTCTCGCTTCAATTAATTTGCCGCAAAATAAATAACCCCCAATACCCTATTAGACTTTCCTATTTTGTCCTCCTCATTATGGTTTTTTTTTCCTACACATCACTATGAAAATTTTTGTTTTATTGAAAAAAAATTCATTCCACCTAGTTCATGTGCAACAGCTTTTCAACACTTCCTCTGAATGATTAAACGAAATATGTCAAAAAAACCTCTGTTTTCCAAGCGAATTGAATTTTGACACTGCCCCATATTCTATAAATCAAATGATCAAGTAAATGTTCATTGCTTTTTTTCTCGTTTTCACGTTAAACTCGCGCTTTGAACGATTTCTCACAAAATAAAGAACCCCCAATACCCCATTATACTTCCCCATTTTCCCATCTCATTTTCCACCCCTAAACAAAAGCACATCACCCCTTGAGGTCGCCATTTGCATAATTACCATCGTCCTGACTGGCCTCATAATCAAATCCTGATCCAAAATGGTGGAAACTGTGTCCGTGCGAACAGTGGCTCTATACTGGGGGGCGGTGGTGATATCTTGGAGAACATTTCCAGATGTTTTCTGGAAAGCGGAAAAACCGAGGACTTGGTGGGAATTTTCTCTTTGTGGTCTTCTCCGAGCTCTGTTTGATCGTTATCATCTTGTTTATAGGTTCTTCCAATGAAATTGGGCAAGGTGTGAGAGTGGATTGGTCCTTTGGTTCCTGTTCAGTGTGTGAAGGGTCTTGTATGGGCTGTAGGCTGTTTTCTGTTGGGTCATCTAGAAGATTAGGAAACAATATGTAGTTGCTGATTTTGAATGAATTGTTTGGAAAAATATGAGTTAGATTAAATCAAATATTGAACTTTGTGAGGCCTGCTATTTTGATTTATAACGTGTTGACAATTCACTCTTGGAAGCTTTGCTGAAAAATTCTCAAAACATCTAAAGAGCTGAATGAGATAGTTGAAATCTACTATTAAACCAGAAATAATATGAGTATTACTCATCTAATTCGAAAACTAATACTGAATAAATAATCAGTGTGAAAACATATTGCCATTCATTTTCATTTTGATTCGAATGCTGTAAAAAAATATAGGGTGACCGTTTGACAACCTAATATTTCAATTTTATGTTCCACATTTGCAGCAAAAAATATCATTCAACATATGGTCGAAATGTTGACGGTTATTCTTCAATTAAACATTTCTTTGTTTCACGAATTATTCAATTTTCCTTATAATCTCATCGAATTTACTCACATATTCGGAAAGAGCATCAAATTTGCTACAAGATGAGATAGTCTCTATGCAGAAAACACTTTTATTGCAGGCGTGGTGAGGAGATGAGAATCACGATTCTGAAGTTAACAAATTCAGTCCTATTTTTCCAATGGGTTTTTCGCTGAAATATTAATAACGTTTTTTTCTCAGTAAAAATTACCTCATTAAGTGTACTTTCGAATGACATATCAACTTTTGTGCCAGCTGCTCATTCACCGCTATGATAATCATGGCTAACATGATAACAACGAAAAAGTCTAAAAACTCCGAACCTAAATTAGCCTTATCACAAGGCTCTAAGTGATCGAATTTGAATGTAGTTTCATAAAAATTATCAACTCTTTTTGGATCGAATTAATTACGAAGAAATGAACTTCCTCCTTTAATACATTTGACACATCGTTTTCGTACTGAATCTAGCACCCCGATTACACTCAGCCCACTTCCACGGCATGTAGCAGGGAAGTGAGCAGGAAAGTGGGCAGGGGCTGAATGTAATCACTATACTTCCCTGCTGCATGCCGCGAATCCTCGTGCTGCCTCATGCTCCCCGAATTGGCGGTTTTTCGGACGGAAGTCAAAGGGATGGCAATACGGGCTTAGTGAGTGATTACATTCAGCTAGGTTGCTGCTGTGCGATGAGAAAAGATCTCCCTGCGCTCTCACGAAATTTAAAATTTTTACGAAAACACTGTTTTTATTATTATCGAAAATGTCAAATGGAATGGAGTAATGGAGTAATGAAAATAAAAAAGGCCTGAATAGCTCGTGAAAAATATATTTTCCTATTTTTTTTATTCAATTTCAATTGTTAAGGTGAGAATTATATTCACGCTTTTTTATCTGTATTGTTACCTGATACGATCACTGAGAACAAAGTTAATAGCTCAGCACAGTTCAGGGACAATAATTGATATGATTGATTCTGAAACTTTGAATAGATAGTGTAAACTTATCCCTTGTGGCCAAGAATCGCAGAGTTATCGCCAATCTAAATTTTGGGGGAATTGCCATTCTCAATTTCGTATCTCCTTTTTTATCATCGGTTAAATTTTGTTCAAGAGAAATTCAAAATCTGCAGGTGACATTCTGCAAAAATTAATAAATTCTCCAGATCCTTCACAAGTCATTTCATTCAAAAAACTTTCCATCCCATTCATGTATACGAAACATCGAATAATTGTCGATTGTAGTCACAAATTGGAATAATATAATAATATTTAGAACTATTTTTGTTTGAATAGGTAGAAAAACGGCAAATTAATACTGAGGGCCTAACTTCCTTTTTTTTCTCGACATGTTTTCAAGACATCCACATATTTATATAAATCAACGAGACAAAGCGCTGAGGCTGGAATTTCTTCGTCCGTCATTGCCGAACCGTGGTCACGAGAGCAATGCTGCGGCTGAGTGTAAATGCACACTGCCTTCGAAACTGCTGCAGAAGTATTTCGGGAATTATTGCCGACAACGCGAGTGGCAGTGAGGAGGGCTGAGTGTACACTCTACAGAGTTCATAGCGTTTCTGATGCATTTCTGGACAACCCAATTTTATTTGTTGATGAGATCCTCCCGAATCTGAAAGCGAATTAGATATACTGTATTTTTCCAAAGTATTCTAGACACAAAAATCCAAAGACGTAAAATCGAGGCTGTTCGGTGGGCATCTGACCGTATCTTCCAATCTATTGTATCGAAATATATTCATTGAATAAAACTTGACATCACGGCTATTACGTGCTGGGCAGCCATTCATTTGAAACTAGATATTTTATCTGTTAGACAGGTGAATTTCATCGATTATGACTGTCAAGTTGCTCTGGATTGAATTGATTTATTCTTCAGCAACTGAACCGAAATGTTCTCCCTACATGACTGCCAACCTCATGTTAACTCATGTTGGAAATGAGAAGCAACAGTCGCATGAGGGTTTTTTTTCTGCCATACAAATTGAATAATGACCTTTTTAGAGGAAAAACTTGGAATTTTTCGTGAAATCGAAAAATGTTGAATTGAAGAATAACCGTCAACATTTCTATCATGTGTTATATGACATTTTTGTTGCAAATCAATTGTACCGGGTTTTTCACTATAATTTGACCCCCTCTTTAACTTTGTTACTGAAGGAGAAACAAAAAAATGTTTCGTATAAAAGTTTCACGAAATCAACTGAGGATTTTTGATATGAACCCGGAAACTGAAATATATACAGGGTGACCAACATATTGATGACAACTTCATTTTTTTAAAAAAAAACATCCTGTATATTTTTCCATGTTTGGCTAGCTCTTTTTCCCCTGATTTCGAATATGTAACATATGTTGGTCTATCTCTTTTATTCTGAGAACCACAGAATTTTGAATTTTAAAAACCACCTGCCAAGATCTGTCATCATTTTACAAGTGGCAGAGTTCGTTTACTGAAAATGCGCATTTTTGGAGATATAATAACGTCAATGGGAAGATATACAAGGTGAACAACATTGAATGCAACTATATTTTTTCAAATAGGTCACCCTGTTCTGTATATTATTCCTTTTTTTGATAGGCTATTTCCTCCTGATCTCGAATATAAATGCGTATGTGGATGTGTCTCTTCAATTTTCAGAGTTTCAAAGTTTTGAAATGATGACACCGAAAAAAAAATATGTGAAGTACCTACGAAATTTTTTATATCCAAACAATCTACTTAGATTATTATTTTAGAATGATTACTTAACAATTACTTAAGCAATGAAAAATGATTAACTATGGTAGTATGGTGAGAGCAACACCAACTAAAAAAATTGCTCAAAATGACCACCTTTATTCAATACACACAGTTCATATAGTGTGTCTCAAGTTGTTTAGACTATTTTTGATAGTATTATTATGGCACTGATTCAAGTCAGAAATTAAAGCTGCAAAATTTGTTTCTAATCATTACAATATTATCCAGAAATTAAAGCTGCAAAATTTGTTTCTAATCATTACAATATTATCCTTATTCTTTGTGCGTTGACGGGATTAGTTCCGAATTATGGGTTTAATATTGGTTGATTTTATATCATTAATATTATTCTCCGCTTTCGTTGATTGTCATTATTGCTGAAGTAAATTTTTCCTTCAGAAACGGCTATAAAAACGTGTCCAACGATGTTAAATCGGGACTATTTGGTGCCATTACCAATCCAAAGATCAAATTGGCCACTTAAATATTCACGAACTTCCAAAACGCTATGCTAGATGGTTATTGAAATTTGAAACTCTGTGGTTCTCAGAATAAGAAAATAGACCAACATATGCTACATATTCGAAATCAGATGAAAAATAGCTGATCAAATATGGAAAAATATACAGGGTGTTCCATTTGAAAAAATGAAATTGCCATCAATATGTTGGTCACCCTGTATATATTTCAGTTTCTGGACTCATATCAAAAAACCTCAGTTGATTTCGTGAAACTTTTATACGAAACATTTTTTTGTATCTCCTTCAGTAACAAAGTTAAAGGGTGGGTCAAATTATAGTGAAAAACCCGGTACAATGACCCCTCGAAGTTTGTCCACTTTAAAAATAGACACCCTGTATACATGTAAATACACCAAGTCTTACCCTCATGAACGTCAGTATTTCTTTTGGCGTCCGTCACTTCTGCATCCTCTTTAGATATCGAACTGTATATATGCCCCTCCGAATCCACCCTCAGCTGGACAACGGCGAAGGTGTTCACCGGCCACGTCTTGCTGTGATTCAACGTCATCTCCACGTTTCGTCACATATATCATGTCTTCATCAGTCCCCCGCAACATCCATCAGCAATATCGCGCGATTGCCGGCTCTTCCACTATTCCGGCAATTGAACATCCTCTGAAACGGGCCGGATTTCCATATCTCCCGATTATTTATGCAGGAAAAGGGGATAGAACGGGAATCTGAAACAATGCAAGTTATTGAGATTGTACAATGGAGTGAAAATATGCGGAATGTGAAAATATGGGGGGATTTGAAGCAAGGGAGGTAAGGATGTGGTTTATGCAGGGTAGGGATTTTGTTTCCGATCTTTTGATGTTGCCGACGTTCGATCTGTGAGGGTTTATAAAATTTGTTTGTCGTTCCACGTGTTTTAACGTGAACAGAGTATAGGAATAAACTTTCGCAGTAATATAGGGTGTCCAGGGAAGAATTGGACAAACGGATACCATGAATCATGGACATCAAGAAGGACGCGCAACAAGAGGTTTCAATCGTTTGAGGGCCTTCGTTTGGAATATACAGGGTGATATTCATCTTATGGCTGAAGTTTCAATTACTCTTTAACTATTCGGTCGAATGATTTCAAATATGGTTTTGTCATCCTTTACGATTGCCATCTTTCAATATTTCAGAAATTGAATAAATCAGATCCGGATCAGGAAAAAATCGGGCTTTTTACTTTCAATAATATGGAAAATCTTTTCAAACTTAGCCGAAAGCTAACGACACCTTTTTGGATTCATAAATCGAAAATGAATGTTTGGGTTCACCTCACTAAAAACTGAAATTTTAGCTTTCAAGCTTTTTTTTGGGTAACACTCAGTAATTTCAGGAAGCTGAATAATTTTTCTATTGGAGCAACATTCAGGACGACCATGTTAAAAAAATGAAAACTGCAAAGTACTCACTGTATAGGAACATATCAATTTTTTAGACCTAGCTTTCAAAATACATCTAAAAAACACTCAAAAAATCATAACTCTAGAACTACAAAAAATCACATAATATACATGGAATATTTTTGGATAGCCACAAGTCTGAGAAATCCAAAAAGTTTTTGACGTCAATCGCCTGGACACCCTGTATACCCGGTGGCCCACCACTGAAGCGATGCTCATTTTGAGGGAGTAAATGATGATTTTTCGAAAATCTTTTTTTGTTGTGTTTGTTAGTCTAATCAAAAGCACAAGTTGAAATAATTTCCATATATACAGGGTGTTCCAATACAAATATACAGATCAGAGTTAATTTTTTTTAAATGTAACCCCCTATACCTATACGATCTCAAAATGGATAGGCAAGATCAAATTATAATGAGTTTTTTCAAAGCACTCAGTACACTTGATGCATCATTCACGAAAAAATCACGAAAAATTAAGATTGTGGAGTCATTTTTATTAGCAATTCATGAAGGATTCTGTGACGCCAGCAATACAGACAATGTTTTTTTGTTCTGTTGTATACAGAGTGGTCATAATTAGTTCTTAAACGTGTACTACGAACAATGGTTAAAAAGCTTCCTTATTTCAAATGGCACGCCCGGTATTTTTTCATCTCGTTGAACGCAAATGACAACAATTTTATTTTTCTTCAGGGGACTAGAGAATATGTCAACTCAAAATAAATTGTCTGTATCGCTTGCGTAACTTGTTCCTTCATAAATTGGTAATTGAAATGCATCCATATTCTAATTTTTGGCGATATTCTCATAAATGTTGCATCAAATGTACAGAGTGATTGGATAAAACTCTTCATAATTTGAGCTTGCCCTGCCATTTTTGAGGTCATTTAAAGGATGTTTCATTTGAAAAATTGTTACTTTGGTCTATAAGGACACCCTGTATATATGGAAATAATTTCACATTGTGCTTTTCATTACCATACATACACCACAAAAGAAGAGTCTGAAAATATCGTCATTTACTCCTCCAAAATGATCATCGCGTCAGTGATGGGTCACCCGTATATGAATGATATCAGTAATTCACTCCTTTCGGCCTAAAATTTCCTCGAACTTCTGACAGAGGATTCCACAGGATAAACCAAATTATGTCTATTTCATTCGGAATACCAGGTGAAATGATATACTCGGATGTAAATATTATTTCCCTCAGCCAACATAATATTTCTTCCGCAGGAGCCCCAAAAATGCATCTCATAAATTCTATGTGCATTCGCTTCTACATTACTGCGGACACTACTTCGAAAGAAACAACAAGAAAGTTCGCGTATAACTAAGGGATATATCACATTTTCGCTCAGTTGAGAATTGAAAAATATTGCTCTTGGATAAAACGTTTAAGACACGTTATTACTCAACGTGTAACCTTAAAATTTTCTGTTGAATTTGGAAGGTAAATCTTCGTAAAATCTGGCCAGTATTCAGAAATATATTTCTGTTTGAATTCGGTATTATGAATATGACAATATGGAGGATATTTTGAAATTTGATACTTTTAGTTTAACCGACTATCCATTTTCCTAATATTAATATCTGATTAGCAAAATATTTTTAAGCGCTCGTTTTACTCAAACGAGTGCTTTATCCTTTTTCCTGAATGATCTCAAACGATAGGGTTAGACTGCCTGATGACGAATTCGTGGTCAAACTCAATTCTGTCCGAGGAGCCGTCCGTTAGCACAATAACTTTCAAAGGGATTGTCCTAGAAACTTGAAATTTTCAGGGTGAGTTCGGCTCCAAACTGCCTCGGTTGAGTTCGTTAACCAGCCAAATCGTACAGGATGTTCCATAAATTATGGCCCTTCGAAATTTTTTTCCTTAAAATCTCGAAGAAAACCAAACCCATTGGAATGAAATATTGCGGCCAAATGCAAGATGCTGATAACAAGCTTCATGCGAAATTTTGTGGTCATAGTGTAGGTACACAGAACCATAAAAAATTCAATTGTTATATTGAAAAAAAAAAGATATCAGATTCAAGTGAATTTTTTTTGTGAATGGAGATCGATATTCTGAATGTTCATACAAAATTTCATAGTTCTAACAGAACCATGAAAAATTCAATTGGAATATTGAAATCTTTATATTTCCATAACAGAATGTCCGATTCGGGTGAAATTTATTTTGAGAATGGAAAGTACTATACTGAATGTTCATGCAGAATTTCAAGGGAATGGCATCATCAGAACCATAGAATTTAAATTTTTAATTTTTTAAATATTTCAATTTTTGAATAATTTCCATAGTATGATTCTGATTTTGCTGAGATTCTGCATTCATATCTTTGGTATCAATCTTAAATCCCATTTAAACTTATGAGGTAATAGTCTTTTCTTAATTTTTTTACTGTAACTTATTTTATCAACCAACTTATTTTTTTTTTGTTAACTTTCTCTCCGATTTGCGATTGAGTATGAGCCCGTGGGATATAATTTATTTTGAGAATGAAAACCAGCATACTGAATGTTTCACATATCTCATTTTCTGAATAATTTTCAGAATATAATTCTGATTGTATATAAAATTTTGAGGTAATAGTCTTATTGATTCACCAAAGAACGGTTGCTCAAAATATCCTGCTCAGGGCTTTTTTTAATTTTATTTATTCAAAAGCGGCGCTCCACACGAAAAAGGCCAAAAATATTTTTCGTCACATATTGAACAAAGAAGTTGAAAACAATTGTTAGCATGAAATAATTCAGTGGCATTCCAATTTTTTAGTCACTTTTTAAATAAAACTTCAACACCATGCATCTTGGAAAAATTCCTTATTTCATGAAATGATCCGAGGAATCATCGCTTTAATTTTTTCGGTGTTATTCAGATACATCCTGTATAATGTCAGTATTTGCAGGGGAGAAATAGATGTCAAGATATCACACTTTAGCATAATCTACAGGTTCAAAGACTTCGTATATGGGCAGATGATCTCCATCAAATTATTCAAATTTCACCAGGGATCTCCCACAAATGAACAGAATCCAAAAACTCAAATGAAAATCTATGTAATTCACTCTCTAGTTTCTAGTTCAGACTCTCGGACACTGGAAAACGGAGTTCATCAATCCGGAAAACTCAATCTTAAAACGAAGAAAAATGCATTTCTTTCCGAGAATATATCTCGACTTGAAAGCAACGTCCCAAATCTCAACTCGCATTACAAATGTTCCATCAGACGCAGATCCCAAGACGGCAGAAGAAAATGAATATTTGATATATGATCTGCATGTGTCCCCTTCCCTTCTGAATCAGATGCATTTTACGGTTTTCAAGAGTTAACATGTTCGATACGCTCTGGAAAATTTGTCTAGGACATCCTATTCGGTATGAGCATCGCTTTACAAATGATGAATATGAGTTAGGGTCGCAGCACACGATGTTGGGTGACCTCTGAATATACTGAAGTGATAGAAAGTGCAGAATTATCCACCTTGAACGAATGGAGCACGAAATTACAGTATATCAATCTCAATTCACAAAATAAATTTCACTTGAATCGGTTATGCTCTTATGGAAATATAAAGATTCTTTTAAATTTAAAATACACTCAGTTTATATTTCACAATCTGACACGTAAAAAAAGTAACTTTTTGTACTCCTCTGAGGATGGTTGTAATACCGAAACACGTGTTAGATTTCTGTATAAACTGTGAAAAATGAAAATGTACATTAAATTTGAATGTTATAATGTTTCACCTAGAATAGGGCTGCCATAAATGTTGGAGCATCTACCGGGACAAGTGCCACACAAATAGGTATAGGTACATATAACGTGCGAAAAAAGCTTATAGGTCTATATAGGTGTTATAAATACAGGGTGTTACATAATAGTATGTCACAACTGGAGGGGGTGAATCTACATATAATTTTAGGAAAAAAAGTTTTTATAAACATGGGTACGTAAAAACTTCGTTATGGAGCTACAGGGTGTTGCAATTTCAAAAAAAAATTTGTTTTTCCTTCATAACTCCTGCAGTTTTCGAGATATTCAGTCCAATTTGGAATGCTAGTTATTTTCTACAATCTTCATCATTGCACGTCCTGAACCTTTACTAGAATCTACAGGGTATTTTCTTTTCCAGAGCCATGTCTCCTTTTTCCCTCTCAAACTTTTTCGCGGTACGCCACTGATCAACGTATCGAAAACTTTTTTGACCCTTGTAATTTTTTCGTATCTCTGACCGTTTTCGAGTAAAAAATTATTGAATTATTGAGTCCAGATGACGAGCTATCAAAATAAAAGCAAATTTTGGACATACCTATCGAGTTTTTTATTATTTTTTTTTATTTAGCGAATAACATACGATCGTTCAATAATTTTTTCCTCAAAAAAGGTTAGTGATACGAAAAAATTACAGGATAACAACCAAATTCAAATAATTACTGACCGGAAATATTGAATAACTGACGGAGACACCGGGATTCAATGCTTCAAATCGGGACGTGTAAATCTTTGCACTAATTTGTCAGGTGCAAATTACTAGATAATCAGTACCCACCAAATTTTATAGAAAAAAATATCTAATCAAAATTCGAATAATGATCTGGTACAAACAGAAAACCTTCAAGACAACCAAATTCGTCATTCCTTATATTTCTGGCCTTTCTCTCTGAAATGGGAAGAATTGGTTCCAAATTTAACATAAGAACTGTTATCAAAATACAAAATGATTTGACAACAAAAACCAAAAAATTGCGTTTACAATATTCCCTGAATATGTGGAAAATCATAAAACAGGACAGACATCAAGACCTTTAGTGATAAGAAAACGCGAATATACCAACAACATCTAAAATAGATACATTACAAGATCACAAATCGCTGATCATGTATGTTCAAATAGCGGAGATCATATTATGAACTGAAACAACACGAAGATCCTAATGACGTAACCTGATAATTATAAAAGAAAAATTAAGGAATCCACATGTATATTGCTAGATAAAGTAGATATTTTGGCTAATTGTTCTGTTGGAATAGATCGTATTTGGATGGATTTATTGAAGAAGGAAATAAAATTAGAAAATTTCAAAGTTAAATAAATCACTATCTCTTTATGTTGACAACTTTCAATGTTAATTAGACTGCAAACGAAAAAATACACAATTCCAAAGATTTCACAGGTTTGTCTGAAGACACCGAAACGTTACATTATCTTTTTCATTATTTCCTTTTTCAGTTCAACTGTAAAGCAACAAATTTTTCAAAATCAATTGCTCTTGACAAATTAGTTGCAAAGATTTACGAAGGAGCATTTCATCTAATTAAAAAAAATTTAAATTACTTCCGTTTCAGAGACTGGGAGAGTGGAGTGAAAACCTTCTAGAAATGCAGAATCCTCCTAGATTATATTTCATCGGTAAGGAAATAAGGAATTTAAAATTATTTTACATGTAAAAATAGGCTCCTGGAATTTTGCCCGGTTTTCCCAACTCACCCTGTATAACTTGAGATCTAAGCTTGTATGAAGCATATCATATTGAAATTTTCTTGGGTGGTTACGTATTTATTCAGTTAACATCAGTGAAGATATTAGTGGTTCCAGTAGGTCTTGAATGAACCACGCTTCCAAAGGTTATTATCAGAAAGATTTTCGAGAATTTAAGATTAAAACTAACCTTCTCTCCTCAAACAAAATTAACTCCAAAAATCTAGGAGCACTTCGCCAACACAACGAAACTAAAAACCGTAACAGGACGAAACCACTTGTGATTGATTAACATGTTTCTACCCGGCAAACGAAAAATCTTCCAAACTTGGCATTAATTTTGCCAAAACTCGCTCACTTACGTACGCGATAGAAGACATCAACTGAGTTGAAGGAATAGAAAGAATTGGTCTATATTTTTTGAATTGTGTTTTCTGTCTTAATCTTGTTATTGATTTTTCAATGCAATCTACGTCGTTCTACCTTCATACAGGAATACAAAAACAAAAAATATTATGTATTAAAATCATTAATACAAAATGCTTATTTGCCCTTCAACTGATAAAAAAAATTGAAGCAAGTAGTAATCGAATTCTCTCATTCTGGTTTGATTTCAGAAAAAAATGTCCGGCCCCACTACATCAGAAAATGTCTTCTTCTTTTTCACTGTAGTCCGCAGTAGTATTTCAATATTTCAATGAAATTCTCGTTATCCTACCTTCATCCAGGAAAACAAAAAAACGAAAATATATTGAATCATTGCTTATTTTCTCTTAACCGATTTAAAAAATAAAACGAGTAGTAATAGATACTTTTTCACTGTTAGAAAATAATACACTGAATAAACATGAATACTTCATGAAGGAATTATTTTCAACGCAATCAATTATCATTAGTTTATTATTCATAATAAGGAATCACATTTATTGGAATCATAATTGATAGTAAAGTTTTAACAACGACTTCCAACATTGAATCTCGAACATGTTTGCTGATCATATTCCATAGAAATATACTTTAGTATGATAGTAGATTTCTATAAATATATCCCTCGCTGGGATTATTCCCCAATTTTATCATATATTTTGAATTCTTTGGAAGGATATTTCAATATTTTGTTGTATACATATAATATAATACTTATATGTCAGACGAATTGAATTCACATTCATAGTTAAATCTAATCCAAAAATTTTGTTTATATTTTCTATATATAAAATTCGTTTTTCCAGAACTCAATCGAGAAAATTCTAATCAACACTCTCATGAGTCAATGAAAACAAACTTTAATGTAGAAAAATATATACATTACTATGGTGAATGTTTTTGGTGATTACGTATTCATTCAGTTAACATCAGTAAAGATCTAATTGATTCCAGTAAGTCTCAAATGAAACACCAATTTGCTACCAAAGATTATTATCAGAAAAATTCTCGAGAATTTTAGACTAAAACTAACCTTCTCTTCAAACAAACTTAACTGCAAAAATCTAGGAGCACTTCGCCAACACCAACGGAACTAAAAACCGTAACACGACGAAAATCACTTGTGATTGATTAACATGTTTTCCCCGGCAAACGAAAAATCTTCCAAACTTCCGGCCGCTCAATCTCGGCATTATTAGTTCCAAAACTCGCTCACTTACGTACGCGATCGAAGACATCAACTGAGTTGAAGGAATAGAAAGAATTGGTCTATATTTTTTGCGTAACGTAGATAGATGTGCTTTGAATTAACTGAAGGATTCAGGATGTAATTGATTTTTTGTCGATTCGCTTTGTTAGGTCAGTTCCTTTTGTGTTTATGGACTTATGAATAGGGAATAGAGGAAAGAATTTCATTAACTTCTCCTCCAGGATGATAATTTCTCGGGGTATTTGTTGGATAATAATTTCAACTGGGAAAATCGTTTGATTTTTGAAAGGCTGATGATTCTTGGAGTTCATTGAATAAGAGTGTTGTTGGCGATGGCCCAATAGCGCACCAATTATTTTTGAGAGCTCGTTCTCCTTAAACGAGTGCTATATCGTTCTGCCCAAATAACCGTAATTTTTGAATTTTTAGCCAAAAATGGCCTCAAACGCTAGGGTTCTACTCCCTGAATACGAATTACTTCTGTCTGTGGGGCCTTCCGGCTGTCCGGTCGGTCGTTAGCACAAAAACTTTCGAAAGGATTGTCCTGAAGACTTGAAAATTTCAGAGTAAGATCGGTTTCCAAATGGCTCAGTTGAGTTCGTTAATCAGCCAAATCGTACAAGGCGACATTCAAATTTTTGTCCTCAATATCTCAGACAAAACGAAACCCATCGAAATGAGTGTTGCGGCTATATGCCAGATGCTGAAAATAAGCCTCGTGCAACCTTTGTGGTCATGGAGTGAACTGTGAATAGAACCAATTCAATTGGAACATTGAAAAGAATAAATTTTATAGCTCTAAAAAAATATCCGATTCGAATAATAGTTATTTATTATACAAGGGAAAAAAGTATTAGATTTTAGCTCGAGGTTATATTGTTTCCCGACGCGAAGCAGAGGGAGACAAAAAACCGAGAGCTAAAATCTAATATTTTTCCTGTGTATAATACACTATTTTTTTCTGTGACAGGAAACACGACCATTTAATGGTGCAAGAAACATAACCTTTCACGAAATTACTTTTTTCCCCGGGAAAAAGTGAGTACTTCTTTCCCGGTTACTAAAGAAACATTTTTTTGACAGGGAAAAAGTAATTTCGTGATGAAAGTCATATTTTGTGACCTGTCAAGAGATTATAAAATGTCACTTTTTTTCCCGTCACAGAAAAAAAATTTATTTTATGAATAAAGATTGATACATTTAATGTCCATGAAGAATTTTTGGCCATAGTTAAAACAAAACCATAACCATATAAAATTCATCAGAATACTTTTTACTGCATGTTCATGCAAACTTCCTGGCCATAGTGTCAACAGAGCCACAGAAAATTCAATTGGTATATTGAGAAGAAGAATCCCTATATTTTCATAACAGGTAACCGATTCAAATGAATTTATTTTGGTAATACAGACTAATTACTGAATGTTCGTGCTGAATTTCAAGAGGAACTATTTAATTTATTTTTTAATTTTTTATTCATTTAATTTTCAGAAAAATACTTCGATTGTACTGAAATTCTGTATTTTCATAATTGGAATCAATCCCAAGTTGAATATTAAATTTGAGGTAATAGTCTTATTGCTCTTTCGAAGAACGAGCGCTCAAAGCTCCTGCTCAGGGCTTTTCTTAAATTCTAAAAATCGTTTTATCCTTAAAATAATCTTGTGTAATATAACTTCAAAATCTTTCGAATGATGCCCAACTGATTATTGAAATGATAGCGATTTATACCTGAGATCAAACAGAGTGAGCTTGGGGAAGTGGATGATTGATTGAATTAGAAACTTAATTAAACAATTGAGACGGTTTTAAAGATGATATCTGACAAATGATGTTCATTTTTATCTACAAATTCTCGTTCGGTATGTTGGCGATACGTATAATGTTCTTCAAGTTTCTTCAGAGGTAATCATCATAAGAATGTGATAACAATAATAATGAGAGATATTAGGTATACTCATAAAATAAATTTCTTTCGAATCGGATATCTTCCTATGGAAATATGAAGTTTCTTCCTTTGAATATTCCAATTTAATTTTCTACGGTTCTGTTCACACTGTGGCCACAAAATTTTGCAGGAGGCTTGTAATGAGCATTTGGCCGTTACATTTCAATTCGATTGATTCCGTTTTTTCTGATATATTCAGGAATAACAATTTTAAATGACCATATTTTGTGGAACATCTTGTAGGATGTGGCTGTTTATAAAACTCAATCGAGCCATTTGGGACCCAAAATCCTGAAAATTTCAAGTCTCCAGGACAATCCCTTTAAAAGTTATGGTGCTAACGGACGGCCCCACGGACAGAGAAATTCAATTCGACCACGAATTCATCATCAGAAGACTAATTCAATCGTTTGAAATCATTTTGGCTCAAAATTCGAAAATTACAGACATTTGGCAAAACGATATAGCTCTCGTTTAAGGAGAAGGAGCGCTCAAGCACATCATATAAACCTTTAAATTCCAATCGAAATTATCAATAGATGATAAAATTAAGGATGAAGAAAATAAACTCAGAAAAAGATGTAAGTCTAAACAGGAACAAATATAGAATTCAGAAAAAGTCCTAAGCAGGTACCACTCTCTCAGCTCAAATTTCTTTATATGACTCAAGATCAATTTTAAATATGTACCTAAATGCAAAATTTCATTCATAGAATGGAATATTTAAATCGATAACTATAAATATCAAAACTCTATTGTACATCCCCTCAAAATACGTTACTGAAAACCGACAGCAACATCTTAATCAAGAGCAAGAAACTTCTAGCAAGTTAACTCGCCACCCAATTATAAGATTTCCCAAACTGTTGTCGTGTAAATGAAATTTGCATCGCGTTGAAAGTGTCGAAATTCGCAACCACTGGCGAATTTCACTTACGTACGTAATTTGCTTATGTTCGCGAAGGCCCAAGACACCGAACATGTCGCTTCTTGGTATGCGAGACACACGACCTTATTCTATATGCCGAAAGACTACGTGAGTCTTGGATATTAGTTTTTGTCACACATCAGAGCCGGACTTGAGGTTTTCTGCTAGGGCTTTGGGGATAATCAACGTTTTCGTATGTATTTTCTTGTTGAGAGATTAATACACTCACCGATTAAATAATCGATCCAGTCACTAATTCAATGAATTTTGTTATTTAATGAATGTTGTTTTAGGTCCGAATCGATTGATTTTTTTCAATTCTAGGTACGAAATCAATCACCAAATTTCTATCGTTCTATGTTCCAGTGTTTTGACATTACTCTATTGCTTTTGAATGCTTCGTGTCCGGTTGTCCATGGAAATTGAACGTTGAAATGGCATAAATTGAGCATTAAAATAGGCCATCAATGTTTAATTTCGTACACATTAAAATCACATTTTATTTAAGGTCGACGGAAAAATATATTGAATCATAATTTTCAGATAACTTACACATTGAACTTATTCGCTTCAATTCCCCTTGGTAATGAATTCATATTATTATAGGTAAATAAGTCTTTGCCCCCTGGTTTGTTACCGATGATTCATTTCCTATAGCTAATTGATTGATGTACTTTATTGATGAGTCCTATGAAATGAATAAAGTAAAATAAAGGCTTCATTTATAACCCCATACAGACTTTCTTAGGGGATTCATTAGCATCTTCAATCATTTTGGAGATGATAACTAAATGAGCGCCAAGATAAATTAAATAAACTAAGCAAGAATAACAAATATCGATTGAAATATATTCTGGAAGAATTTTGCATTTCTATAAAACTTTTTTCATGTTTTCACTCCCAGTCTCTGAAATAGGAATAATTTAAAAATTCTTAATTAAGATGAAATGCTCCTGCTTAAATCCTTGCACTTATTCGTTAGAAGCAAATTGGTCTGAAATTGGCTGAATATACGTTTCAATTTTTGAAATTATTAGCAGGAAAGTCAAACAGTTCCTTAAAAAACAGGTCGCATTTTCTCAAAAAATTAAGAACATCAAATTTGAATCGAATTGACATTCTAGTATGCTTCGATGTTGTTAATCTGTTTCCAAACTTTCCTGTGAGTTAAGCACTTGAAATAATGAGACGAAAATTGTTCTACGATAGAACTATTCATGATAATACTAAATTAAATGCTGATAATAAAATGGAAATTTTATATGTTTGCCTAAATGCAACATATTTTCAATTAGACGATATTTTCTATAAAAAAATTCAGAATGGTCACGGGTTCTCCTTTATCACCTATTATGAGCAATTTATCCATGGAATATTTCGAAGAAAAATATATAGAAACATATTCACTGAAACCAAAGACTTGGTGGCAATATGCAATATGTATTTTTCTACAAACGTCAAAAAATGACAAGGTTCGCGCATTGGCAAGAATATGCGAAGTAACCCTTTTTTTCATTTTCTATTGTTACTATGACACCGTGCGCGAAGTCGTGTGCGAAATACTTACTTCGCACACTGCACGTAAACTATATGGGATTTTTATATTTGAACCTTTATCAATCAAGCAAAAATTCTAAAAATAATTTATTTTTTAATGTATAATAATAATTATCAAGGCTTTCATAGTTATAGTACCTAATTACTTGATATGGAAAAACAGTTCAAACCAGTTCAATACTTTTTTCATATTAAGCTAAGCGTTGGTAGTAGAAAAATTTCGTTTGCATCTCATGCGCGAAATACTTTGGTGATCTCGACTATTTTTTTTAATCGGCTACGCCTCGTTAAAAAAATCAGTTCTCGATCACCAAAGTAGCATTTCTCGCACTAGATACAGAAATAACTATTGTTATTTGAAAACACGACGAGAGAAATTAAATAAGTTTTTTGATTATATCAATAATAAAGATTACGATGGAATTAGAACAGAATAATCAAAACCCTTTTTTAGATATTCTAATAAGAAGATTTATGGACCATTTTGAAACGAATGTATTTCGAAAACAAACTTACACTAATAGTTATGTATATTTTTATTATCAAATAGCGGAGATCATAATATGTTGAACTGGAACAACACGAAGATTCTAATGACGGAACCTGATAAGTAGTATAAAAGGAAAAGCAAGGAATCCACATGTATTTTGTTAGATGAAGTAGATAATTTGGCTAATTGTTCTATTGGAATAGATCATATTTGGATTGATTTATTGAAAAAAAAGAGGAATTTTCAAAATTAAATGAATCAACATTTCTATGTGTGGTCTAATTTCCTATTTTAGTTTAACTGTTAGGCTACAATTTTTTTCAAAACTAATTTGCTCCTGAAAAATTAGCACAAGGATTTACGCAGAAGCATTTCATCTCAATTAAAAATTTTTTTATTTGCTTCTGTTTCGTAGACTAGGAGTGAAAACCTAAAAAATATTTCTAGAAAAAAAAGAATAACAAAGCCTTCGTATAAATTCTGCTGACAGTGCCCCGTCAGCAGTCCCACCATCACCTGAACCTAAGCGCAGGATCTTTCTGGTATAGATAGGTAAGACTATCACGAATTTTTCGGCCTGTGTAAGTACATTAGTGATTTTCCAGAGGGTTCTTTTGTTATTCAACTTTCATTGCTGAACAGCTGCCCCATATTGCTTTTTTGCAAGCCCACAGAATGACTTTGGTCCAGCAGGTGTTAACCTTGATGCACATTCTGCAAGTTCATCTGCTTTTTCATTATCTTCAACACCACAAGCTCTGCTACCAATAGTTATTTTCAACGTTTACTTTCAACAAGCGCTACGTGCTACGTGCCACAAAAGCAACTAAACCATTGATCTTTTGCGGGAAAAGTTGTCGTTATATCTCGAAGAGATTATCACGATTGGCCACCGAGATCTTGTTATTTAACACCTTGCGACTCCTTCCTTTGGGGCCACGTGAAAGAGAAGACCTCTAAGATGGAATTTGTGAGGCTATCGAGGAAATAGAGCAGCCACTTTGCGATTTAGTTTTGGAAAATTTCATTAAAAGAATATGGTCCTGTAAGCGTGGTCATTTGCCTGATGTTATTTTCCAGTATTAGCGGCATAGCTTCTTCTTTATAATGAAATAAACATCCGGTCATTTATATTGAAAAATGGCATTTTTCTTTGAATACTCAAACAACACCTCTTATTGGAAAAACCATTGCTTATGTATTTCCTGATTTTTTCTGTAAACTTTCAGTGAGAACCAAATCCATTGTCCTCCGAAGTAATTCCCGATTTATTCGAACTCAAATCCCCGGATAGTTGATCGGCTTGTTTGTCAGCACGGAAAAATTATTTTCCAGCATTCGTAGCGTATGTTGTGTCCCATAAATTAGTCGCAAACCTAAAATTTATCACCTCGCATTGAGTTCGACCGGTCGGAAACCATAAAACCGAATATTTTTCGTACAATCTATCAAATTAAATACGAGGCGCTCGACGTTAGTGCGATTAATGTGATAATGATGATCAGGGCGATCCATTCCAGAACTAGATTTGGGTTTAAATGGCGACCTATTAGAGGAAATGGACTGATAAAGAGAGGACGAATATCCTCAAGTTGGTTCACTTCGAAAACTAGGAAAGGGTGCCAAGCTCAGAGCAGAAAGTAAACCTAGAGATGCCTTCCCGCATTTGTTGAAGCAGTCGAGTAGAATCTGTTCATGAACGCGAACAATATTCGGCCTTGTGAACTTTAGCGGTATCTTAATTGGTTTCGTACAAGTTTGACAGCTGACGCATACCGGAGGTACAACAACATAACTTTTCCTATGTGAATCATAGCAAAACAACTAGAGATTTTGGTGTTTCTCAAGTATTTCAGTTCATTATTTCTTCTTTGTATTGAAAAATCGTTGAAATGGACCTATCAAATTATTTATAAGTTCAGATGATATTCATCGAGGACGATATGTAGAAAAATATCAGTTTGGGCATTCACCCTTATCTACTCAGAAGACTTATCTATCTAGAGTGGCTTAATCGATGATAAAATGTATCCTGATATTATTATCCATCTTTTAGTAGAAACGAAGAATGCTGGTAGAGCAGATGGACTGATGTTTATAATATTTATTCTTCAAAATATTATAGAAAGGAAAGGGATGATCATAAGACGAATAGACTGGGAAGAAGGATTAACATAGTATGATAAAGTATGTTGGAGATATTTTCATTCAGGTGAAATAAACAATGAAAATCTTTCACAGGTCACCATCTCACAGGATGGTGGTTATGAAAAAATTTCATTAGTTCACGAGTTCACCAGTTGGCACCAACAGAAGCATTTGAAACGTAAAGTGCAGTTGAAACTAAGAAGACAAAGAAATTAGCCGGTTTCAGGATTCCTCGGCGGAAATGTAAAATATTATTGAATGTATTTCCAATTCACTTGTTAGAAAAAGAGATGAAAACTACTCGTCAATTGACAAAATTGTTGTGATAACTTAAGTTTTTATAAATATATCCCCTGAAATCATATCTCTGGACTAAAACTTCTCTGAGTGTTCTTTAAATTTGCAGAATATCTTTTCTTTTTCATATAAGACAAAAAAAGTAACTGCTATCTTTGTTATTCACTATTTTATAGGAATAGTGTCTTACTCAAATAAAAAAATTTCATTAGAAAATCTGATGAAATGTCAATTCGCGAAAAACTTAATTAACTTCACTAAATACTACTTGAAAAATTCCTGAAATAATGTATCCACAGAAAAAGAAAACTTCCAGCAGAAGGAAAATTGCAGCAGTATTTCTAAAATGCACCTTTTCTAAAAAAACCCGGTAAGTATGAAACGGTCCTAGAAAGTCACGTGTGATTTACACCATTTTAATAAAAATTGGCCCTCAGAAACCGACTATCGTCTATCTGTGTTCGAAATAGGGTTTTCCATTCAAAATTGTCGAATTCGGCCCTCCTACGCAACATATTCTTTTTCGATTACACGGTGAGAGTGCAGAAAAACGAACGCGGTATTTTTATTGCAATTAAGTGATTCCTGCACTCTTTGCTTTTTACGGTAGTGTGTTATTTACCATCTGATGATTTATATCACGTTGTGGAAACAAACTACACATCAGCAAGCTCAAGAAGAATTTTTCGTCAGTTCTGAACCAAATTCACCATTTCCGAACACAAAACCACTGCAGACGTTACTTTACTTCTTCTTTCTTTGTTTCAACAAAAATATATGCACCCCAATGCAAGATTCGCCACGTACAATCATATTTTGAATCTTACATGACAAGGACCGCTCTGAAAAGAACAATTTAATATTGATGGCTCGATAAATATTCAGGAGAAAGGAAGGACTCAACAAACTTCTCGAAGCAACCCCGGTAGCAAGTTTAAACCGGAATTTCTCCTCTCGGTCGAACTAGAACCATCAATCAAGTGAGTCAGATAATTGAACAACTAACAGGATTTATTCACGATCTCTGGTGTGAAACAGCCCACGTTTCCTTATCTCACATCAGCCTCTAGCTGTAGTGTAGATACATAGGTCACGACCTCCATATATAACAGGTTCACTTTAAATATCGGGCTTTGAATTAAACAGCGAACATACAAAAACACGGGCCAATATGGGAGACAAAATGGCCGCAATTGAATAATGTCGAAAATCTAGATCTGCCATTACGTTGTTGGGTTTTGAAATTGCGCTGTTATTTATGTCCAATAAAGATGGCACGTTTGACGAAAATGCTCGGGTGATTGTATACGGTCCTCATTTTTGCACGATTTTGTCTCGAATTTGTGTATGGTCATTCGAGCAGGATTGCAGGATATTGTGGGTTTTGTCGGAGGGCAGGATGATATGAGTATGGAAAGAATGACCTGTAGGTAGAGCTGAGAGGAACCTGGAAATTTTTTCAATACGGAACATTCGGGGATATTCACCAAGCAAAGTTGTTAAGGATAGCAACTGAAAATAGTGGTTATGTTCAAGGTCAGTTGCTAAGTGCGAAATTGGTATTCACTATTCAAGAAAGTCGCTATGGAAGTTGTTAAATATAACAACTAGTGGCTATAAAGAGTGGTTCACTGGCAACTGCTTCAGAGTGTTGTTAACGATAACTACTTGCGTTTATTGACAAAAAATGACTACTTTTATAGATGCAGAGTGTAATACTCTCGAAGCAGCATATACAGAGTGTCATAAAACGACTAGAAATATTATAAAAAGGATGTTTGGTGTTCTTAAAAGTCGCTTCAAATGTTTACTGAAACAGAGTACTGCATTGTACGGAAGGGGAGATTCCTAAAGTAATTTTAAGAAAAAAAGTCACGTAAACATGGGGTCGCAAACGTTTTGTTTTCAAGATAAAATTTTACTTAAAAAACTGACTAAAAAAGTAGTGAGCCAAGTGATATTTTAAACTATCAATTTTTTCAATTCTTCGTTCAATTTAGGACGAAAAATCTATCTTGCCTTTTTTTCGTACCGGCGCCATTTTATGTAAAATGTAAACATTTCAGATTATTCAAATGCAATAAAATTTTACTATTTCAACATCAGAGTTGATCATTTCATATGATATTTTAACATATGTAGCTACTAACTAGTTTTAAAGAGAATTTTTATTATGAATATATTTTTTCTGGTCACAAAATAAATGTTATGGAAAATATGTTAGGTTAGTTCTATAAATAGCTCTACATAATAAAAAAATCCAATAATAAAATATGATACAAAGAACCCACATTGACAATAACATACAGAAATATTAATAAAGCCTGATCAAAAGTGGACATTTATTAAAATTCATCTACAACAACTGACATGAAATTTTTCTGAATTTTTAATCGTTGAAAGTTGATTTGATTTGATTTTCTCAGGTCCCTAATCTGGGCAGCGGCAAAACCCCCCTGCTGTGTACCAGATCAGGAATTAGGCTCAGCAGTTATGCTATGTGCCCAAAATCACGTAAATTCGATAAACAAATTATATTCAATATGCTGTGGGATGATCTGGGGCTGAGGAGTCTAGGATGAACCTATACCATCCCACGTGGTTACCCCGACAAAGTGGTAACTTCAAAATCCACACAATCCTCACATAAATTCATACATATATACTCTAAAAAAGATTATTTTGATGCGATGTATTTAATTAACTTTGAGTTCCAAAGCAAGACGCGGGTGACAGTAGTCTTCCCGACATCTCGTCCTATAAGGAACTGTCGTTGAAAGTTCTAAATTCAACAGAAATTCACATTAACCTCTATTATTTGACATTGAAAATCAACAATATCTGTCAAAGAAACGGACATTAGAACTATTTTGCGGCGCTGCCACGTCTATTTTCATGAAGGTTGCTATCTGGTTGTTACGATAACAACAGTTGCCAGCGGTCCATTAGAGAATACTGAAAGTGGTTACTGATAACCACTGCTGGTTATCGAAGGTTGTTATCAGAGTTGCTATTGTTAACAACTGCGATAACCACTCAAGTTAGTGAATAGCCCTGATTAATTCGAGGAAAATTTCTCCTAGAGAAAATATATTCATAAGTTGAACAAAAGTCTTCATCAATATTCCGAAATTGAATTTGATATTCAAGGCAAAGCCGCTATTTGAATCTATGGGAGATGATTACTCAATTATTTATCTGTAGACAGTTCCTTGAATATCCGAGTTTCTGAAAGATTATGAATTGGGGAGCCGAACCAGGTTTGATAAACCCTACAGGCTTCAGAGCAAAAAGGAAGTTCGACGAAATGTATAAAATAATGTTTTTTTCTGATCGAATCAATAATGAGCAATATCGCCTTAGTTACCATATGTCATAACACACTCATATATCCCAAGGGAAATATGAAACGTCAAGTCTTATTGTCCCAAGGGAAATATGAAACGTCAAGTCATATTTTACTCAAAATAGTATATTATGCAACCTTATACATCAGAAAAAAGTCATTTGGTGCTTCTATCAAAAATTCTTGATCTGCTCCCGGGACAACACTGCTGATTTTTTGGGAACGGATCCTTTATTTTTGTTCTTAACAAATACTTCCACTTCTTCGAATAATTGACATTCGTTCTTCCTTCAAATGCAGCATGGATCTTAACATAGATAATTTTGGCCATAACGTGTTTGGTGAATATTCTGCAACAGGAGATCGATTTGAATTAATCATACATTGAAAAGAACAAGAATCAGAGCAACATACCAAATCTTCAAAATATTCTTGCAAAATGACAAATCAAACGGAAATCAGAAAGAAAATGTATTTCAATGGAAACAATGCTTCTTGTTATCGATTAAAAAATTCGAAATCAATTAATTTACAGGTTGGAAAAAAATCGTTTTTTCTGTGACGGGAAAAAAATGTGACATTTCATATCTCTTGAAAGGTCACAAAATATGACTTTTTACGAGATTGCTTTTTCCCTGTCAAAAAAATGATTCTATATTAGCCAGGAAAAAAATAATTTCGTGAGAGTATATTTCTTTCACTATTGAATCGTTGTTTTTCTTGTCACAGAAAAAAAAATAAGTGATTATACACGGGAAAAAAAATAGTAGATTTAGCTCTCGGCTTTTTTTTGTGTATCCCTCCGCTTCGCGTCGGGAAACATATAACTCTGAGGCCTAATCTAATACTTTTTCCCTTGTATAATAAATAAATATTTTAATGAAAGAGATCTGGAGAACCATAGCAGGTAAAAAAAAACTGACAATTACATTTTCTTTGTCCCGACCAACTCAAATCTGAAAAACAGATCTAACCTAACTTTCCCAGTAAACATTTTTTCATCCCTGATATGTTTCTGAAATGTATCCATTTTACGATGAAACATTGCTCTCAATCTTTCACGAATGTTTCAGAAACATTTCAGAAACCAAAGATGTCCGCCCTCAGATATGTTTCATTGTGATGTTTCACAAGGAAGGTATCTGATACATGCAGTGAAACAACTCAGGGATATTTCAGAAATAAATAAATATGCAATGACGAAACATTACACACAAAGTTTCCTGAATGTTTCAGAAATATCTGTGAAACCAAAGATGTTTCCCCTCACAGATGTTTCATTGTGATGTTTGAGAAGTAACGTTTATGAAACATGCATTGAAACAATTCTGGGATATTTCTGCAAAAGAATTTGAGTATGAAACGTCACATTCAAGTTTCCTGAATATTTCAGAAACATCTGTGAAACCAAAAATATCCGCCCTCAGATATGTTTCATTGTGATGTTTGAGAAATAACGTTTCTGATACATGCATTGAAACCATTCAGGTATGTTTCTGCAAAATATCTGAAGGTGTTCTCTCGAGATACTTCCGCGAAATAATTGTAATGCAATGTTCTAGAAACATTATTAATTTCCTTTGAAATGTTTCAGAAATATTTAAGAAACGTATTACACACATTGCTGCTACACACATACATTAGAGCGAGAGCTGGCTGCAAAATACCTGACCTATCGAGTTAATTATTTTTTGAATGATACTACTCACTGTAACTATTTTAAAAAACATTTACTACCAGGACAACTATGGTGCCTGAAAGGCGAAAATGGCCGCTTAAGTCGTAAAAAAACAATTTTTTGCAGATATCTCAAAAAGTATGCACTTTGGAAAAAAAAGTTTCAAATGAAAATTGAAGCCTGTCTAATTCTCCAGAAAAAAGGACTCGTACATTTTTGTCGAATTCTTGACTGTTTTTGAGATATGAGTAATTGAGAACTGATAACTTTTAAACGGATAGACAGAAATAAGTGACATAATTGAAAAAAATTGAACTTCCTAAAATTAATTACCAGACAACGCCAACGTTTCTGGGAAATTATTGAATCAAACATTATGAAATTATCGGTTTCCAATGACGTACCTATATCTCAAAATCCGTCAGGAACTCAACAAAAATGTACGAGACCTTTTCAGAATTACATAGGCTTCCATTTTCATTTGAAACTTTTTTCCTAAAGTGCATGCATACTTTTTGGGATATCAGCAAAAAACAAAAATCTTTTTTACGACTTCTGCACCATATTTTTTGCCCTGGTATGAAATGATTATTCCAATAATTACAGTAAGTAGGATCATTCAAAAAATAATTCATCAGGTAACTCGATAGGCCAGGTTTTTGCGGCCAGCTCTTGGACTACATGTATTATGGAAGTAGCAGGCAAACGTTTATCATATATATGTAATATAATTAATATGTATAATGAAGGCAATTGATAAAATCAGCATAAAAAATATCACATTGAATTAAGAGCATTCAAGGTTATTTTGAAAATACAAATTCAAAATATTTCTGGAGTGTGGCATAAAAGAATGTTTCTATAACACATACAATACATATTCCGAAAGTGTATCAAACTTTCAGGTACAACTATGAATAAATAAATACTTTTATCAATTTATACGAGGATTTATTATTTAATAAAAAAATATGAAAAATTCAAAAAACAAAATATGTTTTAATGGAATAATAATCGAAGTATAACAAAATATTTGTGTAAAAAATACAATTCCAAAACTTTCAGCTACAAAAATAAATAAATACTTTCATATTATAACTCATACAAAGATTTATTGTCTAAAACAAATATAAAATTCAAAAAACAGAAAAAATATATTCTAATAAAATACAAAAATAAAATAATGAGAACACATTTTGTTTAAGACAACATCACTATAATTTATATACAGGGTCTCTCGAGTTCGAGTGCCTATTAGACGTTTCTGGAGAACTGGACATATTTGAAATCGGAAAATTGGAATTATAATATTGTACGAAATTCTCTACTAAGCTAAAATATTTTGAAGCCTGAGCACTTCCGGTTATACAGGGAGCGAAAATAAATTAGTTAATTTTTTTCTCTCTGACATGCTTGAGTATTTCATTCTGAATACATTTATGTTAAAATAATTTGTACTTTTTTCATGACTTTTCAAGATATCGAGAAAAAAACTGTAAAAAGAGTAAAATATTCTCAGTCAGTATTAGGTTCATTTTTCTTATTCTCAACAAACTGAGGGGGAGCCGTTCTGATAACCTCAAAGTAGAAGAATGTGGAAAGGTTATGTATCTGTTGAATATACCCTCACAGGGTGTTTCAAATTTCGTGTCGAAAACTGTGATCGAAAATTGGGCCCTATTTTTCAAATTTGAACCCCATTTTTTATGATTGCGCTGAATTCTTCATAGAAAAATGATGATAGTACTCTGAATTTTTTCTTTTTTTTAATTTAAATTTTTTTCATTTTATTTTTTATTTTTATTACAGTGATACCATTATTTTCTTTCCAGAATCCAACTCAATCATAAAAAATAGGGTTCTAATTGGAAAAACAGAAGTTATGGTCAATGTCCGATTACAGTTTTCGACACACAAATTTTTTTAACACCCTGTGAGGATATTTCTGAAATTCAAAAGATGCATGACCTTTCCACATTATTCTGCTTTGATGTTATGAGAACGGCTCAGGCTCAAGATCTTGAGAATAAGAAAAATGAACCTAATACCGACTACGTATATTTGACTTTTTTATATTTTTTTCTCGATATTTCGAAAAGTTATAGAAAAGGTACAATGATTTCAACAGAAATGTATTCAGAATGGAATGATCAAGCATATCAGAGAGGAAAAAATTTGAACAAATTTATTTTCACTCCCAGTATAGCCGGAAGTGCTCAGGCACTAAAAATATTTTATAGCTCAGTGGAGAATTTTGAACATTATTATAATCCAAATTTTCAGATTTTAAATATGTCCGGTTCTCCAGAAACGTCTAATAGGCAATCGAACTTGGGACAACCTGTATTCTATCATCTTTTGAAATTAACATTTATAATTCGCCTATCTAACAATAAACAAATAACTAGTTCGACTTAAATTGAAGACAATCCATATAATTCAAGTGCTACTAGCATCGCTCTTTTTCCTCAATTTCTGGCGTTCATACCTCAATTGGCTCTGGCGTAACCAGGCAGCCACGTTGGTATCAAATTCTTTATCCGATGATGCATAGTGAAACCTCTTCATTGTTGCATCTTAAATATATGATCAAATATTTAATTCCAACTTTAAATGGAGAGTGTGAACTCACCTTTCAAAACAGATAAAATTGTCAAATTCTTTATTGGATGATTGCCTTTCCTACCAGTTAGGGAACATTTTCTGGCTAGATTATCGGCAAAAATTTTTGCCATGCCCCTCCTTATGGATTCCCTACTGTCTCTTCCTCCGCACATATAAAACATGATTCCCTAAAGAATTAATGAATTAATTAAAGATATGTGATTTAATTTTCCAAACATTTACCAATTGCTTTTTACCCTCTTCGAAATTCTTCAATTTCTCATCAAATTCCAGTAATTTCTCTATTTTTTGAAAGGTTTTTTGGAATAGATTCCAAATTATTCGATGTATTCAACTGATTATTCTCCTTGTTTGATTGGCATATTATTATGTCCTCTATAGCCTTTTGTTGCTCCCTCAATATTGTTTTAATTGAGACAATATTTTCAAAAATTGCATCGAGCATGCCAGCATGTTCACAGCAACCTTCTGAAAAATGGTTTTTTAAAGTAAATATTATAATACATGAATGCCACGGAAGTGGAGTGGAACAAAAAGAGATGCAAGTTGCATTGCTACTGAATTCTATTTTTTTGCTGTAAGCAAGTTTGACAATTTACTGAATTAAGTATACAAATTGAATCATCTCTTGTACTGTCCAGAACTTTTATCTGTAAATGAAATTTGCGGAGCTCTAGCTAAGGGGCCAATTCATATTTGATTGTTCAAATATACTCACTTCTTTGGCAGTATAAACACTTAGCTATTATTGAATTGGTCACGATACTGAAGATATAAATAAGATGAAGAAGAATAACTCACCACCTCTGTATTGTTGATATTAGATATTTTTTGAGATATGTATCTGCCATTATTTCGTCATTGACTTTATCTTCAATAGAGGTTTCATTTGCTATAAAATATTATCAAACTTAATTAGAAATCCAAATAATAGTAGGTGATACATACTTGTCGGTGTTGTTTTTTTGGGAATATTGACTGAAATAGGAGGAGGCATAAGTGCCATATCCTCATCGAAGCTGTCTAAAAAGAGAAAAGTGCAAATTGAATGTAAATGAAGTGTATTCAGTTACCTGTATCACATTCTGTTATTTCTATGTCATTCAATTTTGGGGACTATCAATTAGTCCTCCACCCCCACTGTAGGCAAATTCCTCATGCAGATGTTTTTTTGTTTGCTTTCTTCCAAATCTATTTGTTTCGCTTTCTGAATTGGAAGATACCTCCTTCGTTTTTTCGAATTCTAAAGCTTCTTCATATTTTCTGGAAGGAAAATTCAACAAATGGAATTATATGAAGAAAATGAAACTATATTCGGTACTAATTTACTTTACCAAGTACCAGCTATTCATTCAACAAGATAACTTACCAAATTCTTTTAAAATGGCGAGAACTCTGTAAAGTTTCCAATTTTCGTTCGGTGCGCTACAACTAGCTATATGTTTCCTGACTTTAGCGTCAGGCCAATGGCATGAAATTATGTTGTCATTTTGTACCACCCATGAGTGGGGTACTGTAGAAATTGAATTCATTTCATCCTCGAACTGTACTACAGCCCACTATAAAATGAAAAGAACATACATTTATTCTAATTAAAATTATTCAAATATTATTAAAATATTTGAAATGTATACGCTTGAAGTTGAATATTTTATTTTCACACAAACGGATTTTATGTTGTAATTACAAAATGCATTTGAGATTCTAGTCTGAGCAAGTCCAAGAGCTCAGGGCCGCCAGACATTACTTATTTTCTGATGGATGAAACAGACATGATTGGGTAGTATTAATATTAACTGATATTGATAATGAGTATGGTCATACCTGCATCCTTGTCGGCCAATTCATAGATACCGGGTGTCAAAGTTAACTAGAAGCAGTATTTATATTTCTGAAATTGTGCACTTTTCTAGATATTGGGAATTGAAAAATTGATGACAATCTCTACTAGATATGTTGAATGAATATATTATATCGCATGTTTATTTCATCCATCAGAAAATAAGTAATGTCTGGCAGCCCTGGGTTCTTGCTCTAATTTAAATTCAATCATGTTTCTCATAATGTAGAAGCGGTATAACAATTGAATTCGTTTGGTCTATGGGATAATTAATACATTTTTGTCTTATATCATTCACAGATACACGATAACAATCAGAAAATGTATTATCAACATATTTTATATCAAAAAGTTTTGAATCGCATGGCTCTGAATATAGAGACCGGGAATTCAAAAAGGTTTTTCCTATCAGATGTATTTCCTTCGATGATGTAGCGAAAATAGAATTGATTAAAAAAATTTTTCCATTCTTCAAAATAACGCAATTGTCTTTATTATTGACTATTATCGTAAAATCTTTAAGTGTCAATGTTTTATAGAAAGTATCATTTTCAAGGAGTCTAAGATTGTTATTATGACATTCCGTCTCATTTTTCAATTGAGGGTAAATAGGATCATTTTCTAGAGTAAGGTTTATTTTTTCTTCTAATCTATAAATGACCTGTTGCAAGGGGTTTCTAGAAGATTTTATAATAGATTTAATTTTCTGCAAATAATTCTCAAATTTGAAAGCACTAAAGTTGTCTAAAGGACCATGTAACTTACAATCATCAGGTAAATGAATTAAATTATGAATATTGTGAGAAATGTATTCAAATCCGTATAAGTGACCATAATTCCTCACAAAATGGTGTGAAGTAATTCCTTTGCATATTCATTGTATTTCAAATAAAGATCAGGAGAACATAAAATACGAATTGCACAGTGCAGTGTCATGAAGTGTGTATACTGATCATTAGAGAGAATATTTTTGAAGATAACGGGTCCAGTATATAAAAGTATTTGTCTGAATTCTGTGGCTTTGAAACGATCTAGTTCTTGAAATGATCGAGGAGATCTTGCAAATTCTTTTGGAATGAATGGTTTGAGTGACAAATATTTATCCGTAAGTTTTTTTAAATCCTCATTATTTATTCTTATGTTTTTTTTTCCTTTCACCCAAAATACCATTAGTTTTTTCATTACCCCCAAACATACCAAGTGCATATAATCTAATGGAACCTGTGACACAAGTCCAACCGCAAGATCTTCAAAAGGACTGACACCTACATGATAATATTCATCCATTTTATTTTTGAAACTGTCATCTGTCCTTCTAGTAGCGTCCGTATTCAAAAAAGATAGCCGTGAATTTATGAAGTCTCCCTCTTCAATGCATTTAGTGCAGGAATGATATCCAGTGTGACCTTTGACACACAAAACAAATGATTTTGCAGGAGCGTCACAAATTATTTTGCTCAATTTTACCCTAATGTTAGAACCATTCAGATCAAAACCATTCACTCCTAATGATTTCAACTCTTCAATGGACTTACTCAAAAAGGTGTTCACATTTTCAGGCTTTTGAATGCCATGATATAAACCTGCCACAAAAGGTTCATTAACACTCCTTTCTGTTGAATCTACCGATATGAGTATTGGCCAAAATTGACTGCTTGAACTTTTTGCGAGTGGTAAACCATCTATATTTAAGCTAACTGTAATCAAATTATCGGGTTTTAAAATTAGTTTTGTGTTTTGAAAAAATTTTACGGAGTCCATTCTCAATTCCTAAGTGACTATAATTCCCATTTTCGATTTGCATTACATTACATTTAGTCGGTGTTTTAAGAAATGTCCTGGTGTCTTTTGGCACATCAAATCCCTCTAATATACAAATTGATAATAATTCATTAATTGCCTGTTGAGATAATAATGTCTGTATTTTAGAACCCACATTTTTATTGAAGAAACAAAATCATTAGTTTTTGATGGCCGATGATCGTTATTTATTTGGGGATTGTTATTAGTATGTTCTGGGAAAGGTAATGTATACTTATCATTGAGCATGAAATTCAAAACGTCGTTGGTGAAAGAATTCTGCACTGTATCTTCTATTGATGCCTGAGTCAGAGACAAATTTTTCTCTGCCTGAGTGAAACCATGGATATTAGTGTGCACACTGTTCCTCAAATCTGGAAGCTCCCCAAACCAGTAATTTGATTTTCACATGTCTTTTTGTTATCAACATTTGAACATATAGATTTATTCACACTGAGTGAAGCTTTTTCTTTCATTATTTCACTCTTAATCAACCTCCGAATATGTCTTTTCGTTTTAAAAATCCTCTTTCCAATCTGATTTTCTCTTATAAATCTCTCACACTACCCATAAAAAAACCAAAATGGGAATGATTTATTAATCGATAATAAAGATGTTTCTATTTTCACCTACCTTACTCATCTTTATGGAATTCCAAGCAAACTATTAGGTATAGAAAAGCACGAAACACACTGTATTCTTCAATGTCCGTTACAGTTAACGCCGTTAACGGAATTCGCTTTCGCGGCACATTTTCCCGGTTCATTCAACCCTAACCTCAAAATCTCCCAACCATAGATACAGTCACAGATCGCTTGCATTACAAGAGTCTCGAAAATGGTTTCAAAACTTGAAAGCGCTGAGGTATATATATTCAAACTTGAAATAACTTTTACTTTCGAGGAAAAACGATACATACTTAAATATATTACACTCGGGTGATTTCAAACCGTTTCTAATGAAACATTTCAGTGATATTTTTGGAATGTTTCTATTCATACCTACATTTTTGTATCAAATACAACAGTACTTATATAACTCTGAATGTTTGGAAATGTATGTGTCCAAGATATTTCTTCAATGTAGCCAAAGAATATTTCAAACATTCACAAGTAATATCATTCTGAAACGTTTCAAATATTTATATATTTCCAAATTCCAAATATATAATTCGGAGATATTTCTCAAATATGCAAAATTGATGTTGCAGAGCTTCATGAATGAGGTAATTCTGAAACGTTTTTAATGTTGATATAAAAACAGTAACTTGAAATATTTTGAAATATGTGATTCTAAAATATTTATGAAATGTTGCAGTATATAATGTTCCAAAGATTCGCAATTGAGGTCATTCTGAAACGTTTCGGATATTCCTTTTAAGAGCAACCCTGAAATATTCCTTCATATCCGATTCAGGGATATTTCTCAAATATTCCAATATTTTTGTTTCCAACTTTCATAAATGAGGTCATTCTGAAACGTTCCCATAGTTCATAAAAATAGTAACTCTCAAAGGTTTTGAAAAGTATGTTTTCAAAACATTCATGAAATGTTACAAAATAATGTTTCAAAGATTCGATATTGAGGTCATTCTGAAACGTTTCTAATATTGACAAAGATATAATTTTTCGAATATTTCATTTCATATGATTCCGAGATGTTTCTGAAATGTTTAATATTTTTTGGAACATTTCTGAAATATATCATTATTATGTTTCGGATATTCGAAATTAAAGGAATATTGAAACGTTTCATACACATCTCATGTTCA